>CAUYQV010162229.1:0-44546 GCA_963574575.1 Galagoides demidoff | reverse complement strand
GCATCACAGCTCACAGCAACCTCCAACTCCTGGGCTCAATTGAGTCTCCTGCCTCCGCCTCCCAAGTAGCTGGGACCACAGGCGCCCACCACAACGCCCAGCCATTTTTTGGTTGCAGCCATCATTGTTGTTTGGCAGGCCCGGGCTGGGGATTTGAACCCACCACCTTAGGTGTACGTGGCTGGCACCTTAGCTGATTGAGCCACAGGCGCCGAGCCAACCTTTTTTAATCTCATGGTACATTTGAACCCATAGTTAAATTTCCACAGTACACTTAAATTAATGTTGACTTTAAAA
Organism: Galagoides demidoff; assembly: GCA_963574575.1. Classification (NCBI taxonomy): domain Eukaryota; kingdom Metazoa; phylum Chordata; class Mammalia; order Primates; family Galagidae; genus Galagoides; species Galagoides demidoff. The sequence continues at coordinate 44,249 of CAUYQV010162229.1, read as the reverse complement.
AAAGAATAAAAAGAAGAATATACTACTGTGTTTTACACTTCTTCTGAAAATAATTTAATTAATGAACTTTAAAAATGTTTGTGGCATGCCTAAGATCCTCTCATGGCACATTGGTTGAAAATCACTGCTAGAAACATTTGCAGGTTATGGAGCAACACATGGTTGCCTATACAAAACAAGGCTTACCTGTAAAAACAAGCACCTGAAAAAGAACCATCAGAGACACCAACAACCACACGCTATAAGAAGCACAGATTTCAAAGACGTATCATTCAAGTTACTAAACAAAGCAACTAATCAGAGAAAACAAAATAAAACAGTAATAACAGGAAAGGACCTACAACCATCTTCGGGAGGGGGAGTAGGCAGGGTGAGATCAGAATCCAGACTTGTTCTAACGTATTGTCTACAATTTTTAGTTTACAAGAAAAATTAGGGTACATGCAAAGAAACAAAATATGACTCAAACTCAAAAAAGGCAAATAAAAAAAAAAAGCCAGTAGAAACTGTCTCTCAGTGTACTCAGATATTAGATTAGAAAACAAAGCCACAAAAGCACGTATTGTAAATATATTCAAGGAATAAAAACAACCAAAAAAAATAGTTTAAAGGAGTAAGGGAAAGTATGACAACAATGATCAATAATAATTAAAAAATTGAGAACCTGCCTGAATAAACATTTTTTTAACAAAATGGAAAGTCGTCTGTTAGAAAGTAGAGTAGCTAAAATAATTCATATAGGGGCTCAACAGCAGATTTAAAAAGTCAGAAGAAAGAATCAGGAGTGTAAAGATAGACCAATATAGATTTTTCAACTTGAAAAATAGAAAAAAATTAGAAAAGAAAATACTCAAGTTTAAGAGACCTGTGGAAGAACATCAAACATTCCAATACTGTGCATATAATGAAAGTCCCTAAAGAGAGAAAAGGGAATAAAATATTTTTAAAGAAATAATGACCTAAAACTTGCCAAATTTGACCCCCAAAATCAATTTACATGTTTAGGAGGAAAAATTTAAATTGAGAAAACCCCAGCTAGGATATATACAAAGAGACCCATACTATATATATCTCATTAAACTATTGAATGCCAAAGACAAAATCTTAAAGCGGTAAGAGAAAAATAACTTATTATGGAGGACTGACAATATGGTTAATAGCTGACTTCTCATTTGAAATAATAAAGACTAAAAGGCAGTAAAATTACATATTCCAAAGAGTTGGTTAAAAAAAAAAGCAACAAGATTTCTGTGTCCAGTAAAATTACCCTTTAATATGAAAACCAAGATTCCCTATTTAATAAATGGTGGTGGGCAAATTGGCCGGCGACTTGTAGAAGACTGAAACTGGATCCACACCTTTCACCATTAACTAAGATAGACTCTCACTGGATTAAAGATTTAAACGTAAGACATGAAACCATAAAAATACCAGAAGAAAGTGTAGGGAAAACATTTGAAGAAATCAGCTTGGGCCAGAATTTAATGAGGAGGACCACCCGGGCAATTGAAGCAACATCAAAAATACACTATTGGGACCTGATCAAACCAAAAAGCTTCTGCACAGTCAAGAACACAGTAAGTAAAGAAAGCAGACGGCCCTCAGAATGGGAGAAGATATTTGCAGGTTATGTCTCTGACAAAGGTTTAATAACCAGAATCCATAGAGAACTCAAACATATCAGCAAGAAAAGATCAAGTGATCCCATCTCAGGGTGGGCAAGGGACTTGAAAAGAAATCACTCTAAAGAAGATAGGCACATGGCCTATAGATATATGAAAAAATGCTTACCATCCTTAATCATCAGAGAAATGCAAATCAAAACTACTTTGAGATATCATCTAACTCCAGTAAGATATCACAAAATCCTAAAACCAGAGATGCTGGCATGGATGTGGAGAAAAGGGAACACTTCTACACTGCTGGTGGAAATGCAAACTAATACATTCCTTTTGGAAAGATGTTTGGAGAACACTTAGAGAACTAAAAATAGACCTGCCATTTGATCCTGCAATTCCTTTATTTGGTATATATCCAGAAGACCAAAATCACATTACAACAAAGATATTTGTATCAGAATGTTTATTGCAGCCCAATTCATAATTGCTAGGTCATGGAAGAAGCCCAAATGCTCATCGATCCACAAATGGGTCAATAAATTGTGGTATATATACACCATGGAATACTATGCAGCCATAAAGAAAGATGGAGACTTTACCTCCTTCATGTTTACATGGATGGAGCTGGAAAATGTTCTTCTTAGCAAAGTGTCTCAAGAATGGAAGAAAAAGTATCCAATGTACACAGCCCTATTATGAAACTAGTTTATAGCTTTCATATGAAAGCTATGACCTAATTATAGCCTAAGAATATGGGGAGGGGGGAGGGAGAGGGAAGGGGGTGGATGGATGAAGGGAAGGTGATTAGAGGGATCACCTCTATGGTTTATCTTAGAAGGGTACAAGAGAATCTTTCTAAAAGTAGAATATAAACATCTTAACATAATAACTAAGAAAATGACATGAAGGCAATATTAAACAGTGTGATAAAAATATTTCAAATTGTATATGAAAACACCACACTGTACCCTATGATTGCATTAATATACACAGCTATCATTTAATAAAAAAAAAATAGAAAGAAAAAAAAAAGAAAATCATAAGAAAGAGAAAATGTATTTAAAAAAAAAAAAAGAAAACCAAAATAAGTCATTCCCTAGGCCAGGCACTATGGGAGGCCAAGGCAGGTGGATTGCCTGAGCTCAGGAGTTTGAGACCAGCCTGAACCAGAGTGAGACCTCATCTCTAAAAGAAAAAAAAAGCCAGGTGTTGTGGCAGGTGCCTATAGTCCCAGCTACTTGGGAGGCTACTTAAGAGAATCACTTAAGCCCAAGAGTTGGAGGTTGCTGTGAGCTGTGATTCCATAGCACTCTACTGAGGGTGACATAGTGAGACTCTGTCTCAAAAAAAAAAAAAAGTAATTCCCAGATAAAGAAGTATTGAGAGAATTTGTTTCTAGAAGACCAGCTTTACGATAAATTCTAAGGGAAGTCCTTTAAGCTGTAATGAATAATACCTGGAGGTAAGATGAATCCAAAGAAAGAAATGATGTGTACCAGAAATATAAAAGACTCAAACATCCTTTTTGCCATTTCTTCTTTTAAAATCTTTAAAAGACATAAGATTATATAAATCCACAATTATAACACTGAAGTATTCAGTTTATAGCATATGTATATGTATGTACATAAGATGATAGCACAAAAGATGGGTAAGAGAATAGATACTACATTGGAACAAAGTTTCTACATTTTACTGAATTGGGTGAGTATTTATCTGAAGTAGACCTTGATGAGTAAAGATGCATGTTGTAATTTCTAGAGCAATCGCTAAGTAAATGACTCCAAACTGTAAAAAAGAAAACAGGAAGTCAAATTTCAAATGGTACACTGAAAAATATTTGTCAGTCAAGAAGAAGTCAGGAAAAGAGTACAAAGAAACAAAAAAGGTAGGAAACCATAGACTCTCACACTAAAGAGAAAATCATGATTTGACTACATAAGTTTTCTACAAGAGGCACATCTTAATCTCAAAGACACAAATAGATTGAAAGTAAAAGAATAGAAAAAGAGATACCATGCAAATAGTTAACCATAAGAAAGCTGAAGCGGCTATATTAATATCAGATAAAATCAATAAAAGAAATATTTCTAAGAAAATAATGGGTATTTAATACTGATAAAGTCAATTCACAAGGACACTATAACAATTATAAATGTACACACATCTAACAACAGAGACTCAAGACATGAGGAAAAACTGTTAGGATTTAAAGAAGAAATAGACAATTCAACAAATTATAGTTAGAGAATCGGAAGCCCACTTTCAATAATGGGTATAGCATCCAGGCAGAAAATGATATAGAAGACTTGAACAATAGTATCAACCAATTCAATCTAATCAACAGACACAGACCCCCTCACCAGTGACTATAGAACATAATCCTTTCAAGTTCACATAAAAGTTTCTCCTCTATAAGTCATGTGCTAAACCATAAAATAAGAATTAATAAATTTACAAAGATTAACACCATGCAATATACATTTTCAACTATAATGGAATAAATTAGACATCAACAACAAAAAATCAGAGAAATCCTCAAATATTAGGAAATAAAATTACAAAGTTTTAAATAATTTGTGCATCAATAAAAAAATAATTACATGGGAAATTAGAAAATATTTTAACTGAGTGAAATAAAACACATGAAAATTGTGGATAAAATTAAATAATGCTCAAAAAGAAATATGTAGTTTTGCTTGCCATATTAAAATAAAAGTCTCAAATCTATAATCTAAATTTCTACCTTAAGAAACTAGAAAAACCAATCCTAGCACTCTGGGAGGCCAAGGCAAGTGAATTATCTGAGCTCATGAACTTGAGACTAACCAGAGCAAAAGTGGCACCCTGTCTCTACTAAAATAAAAAAGTAAAAAAAATTATATATATATATGTATATAACATATTTTTATTCTCTATAATGAATAGAGAGAGTGTAACTATTGACTCCAAATAAATTAAAAATTTATAAGGCAATTTATAAAGTTTTTATATATATAAAAACTGAGATAAGAGGATCTCTTTAGCCTGAGTTGGAGGTTTGCTGTGAGCTATTACACTATGGCACTCTACCCAGGGCAACGCTTAAGACTCTGTCTCAAAAAAGAAAAAGAAAAAAAAAAGAAACTAGAAAAAATCAATGGAAACTCAAAGAATACAGATGAAAGAAAATAAAAGTTAGAGTAGAAATCAATTAAATAGAAAACAAAAATAGCAAGAATCGAAGAAACCGAAAGTTGGTTCTTGGAAAATATCAACAAAATTCGCAAACCTTTTGCTAGACTAATCAAGAAAAAAAGACATAAATTACCAAATTAACAATGAATAGAGAGAGCATAACTATTGACTCCAAATAAATTAAAAGTTTATAACGCAAATTATAAATATCTTTTTGCCAACACATTTGATAACTTAGATAAAATGGACAAATTCTTAGAATTGTACAAATTATCAGAACCAATTCAAGAAGAAATAGAAAAATCTGAATACACCAACAATAAGTAAAGAACTTGAATTAGTAATTTAAAATCTTTCCCCCAAAGAAAAACCCATACTCAGATATCTTCATTGGTGAATTCTACCAAATATTTAATAAATAAATAATGCCAATTCTTGATATATTCTTTCAGAAGTAGAAGAATGAACACTTCCCAAATTATTCTATGAGACCCCTCATTATTCCTGTGATACTAAAACTAAAAAATGAAATCACAAGAAAACCACTAACCAATATCCTCCATGAACATAGATGCAAAAATCCTTAACAATATATTAGTAAATCCAATTTAGCAACATATGAAAAGGATAATATGTATACACAATGTCCAAGTAGAATTTATCTAGGAATGCAAGGTTGGCTTAGCATCCAAACAGCAATAGATATAATACATCATATCAATAGGTTAAAGAACATAAAGCCAATTGATTATCTCAGTAGACCTAGAAAAGGACTTTGATCAAATCCAATGTGATAAAATCTAACATTATGGTAAAATACTATGAACAGAAGGGAACTTTCCCAACCTGATAAAAAAAAAAAAATCTGTGAAAAACCCACACCTAACAGCATGCTTAATGAAGAAAGACTAAAATCTTTCCCCAAGATGAAGAATGAAACAAGAATATCTGTTTCCATCATTTCTATTCAACATTAAACCTAGACAGCAGAAGAGAACGGAGGGAGGAAAGGAAAAAAAAATTGAAGACATATAGAATAAAATGATAAAATAAGATACAGGTATTCTCTACTCACTAGTAACGTGATCCTTTATGTAGTTTCAAAAAAAATTCACCAAAAAAAATCAATATAACAAATAAATGAATTAAGTAGAGTCATAGATGCAAAATCAGTGTGCAAAAATCAATTGCATTCCTATGTCCTAACGGGAAAAAAAACTTCAAAAATGGAATTGAGAAAACAATTCTATTGAGAAGATTATCAAAAAGAAGAAAGTAGGAAATAATTTAAACAAAAGGTGGTACAAGCTTAGTGCATGGAAAATCATAGATCATTGACAAAAGAAATTAAGGATAATCTAAATAAAAAGAAAGGCATGACATTTTCATGTAATGAAAAATCAATAGTTTCAAGGTGGTATTTCTTCCAAAATTGATCTATAAATTCAATATGATCTCTACCAAAATTTCAGCAGACCTTTTCTGTAGCCTAAAATTTATATGGAAATACAAGGGGCATGATATAGACACGTCAGTTTTTTAAAGAACAAATTTGGATGATTTATACAACCAGATTTCAAACTTACTATAAGACCAAATTAATAAAGACAGTATGATATTAAGTCAAGGAGATATGTATGTACATGTGTGTATCAATGGAATAGAATAGAGGGTTCGGAAACAAATCCTTGATTTGTGATCAACTGCTTTTTGACAAAGGTGCCTAGACAAATCAATGGACTATCTTGAAAAGAAATGGTGCTGGGAGCATTAGATATCTACATATAAAAAAATAAAATAAAATTAGACCCTGACTTTATACCATACATAAAAAAGTAATTCAACACGGATCATTGACCTAACTGTAAGAGTAAAACTTTCTAGTTTCTCTCTGTGACCTTGGGTTAGGAAAATAGTTTTTATATATGACACTAAAGTCATAATCATGAATTGATAAATTGTAATTTATCAAAATTCAAAAGACACCATTAAGAAAATGAAAAGACAAGCCCCAAGAATGGAGAAAACATTTGCCAATCATATATCATGTAAAGGAATTGTATCCAGAATATATAAATAACTCTTACAACTCAATAAGATTAAAAATCCAATTAAAAATAAGATTCATACCACTTAACTCAAAGCAATTTTGTGAGATGAAACATGATAATGCATTAATGCTCACATTGGCACAAGGTTTGACATATATGGTAAATACTCAATAAATGGTAGAGATCGTTATGCACAGAAGGTCATCACTATTGTATAAACTGAGCTGCAGAGAGGGTGAATTGTCCAAGGACATGCAGGGCGTAAAGCAGCGGTATGGTTCAGACTATAGCTTGTATCCAAGGAGGATTTAGAAACTTTCCCTGGTGAACCTCACGCTGAGTGAGTGAAAGATGCTGCCCTGAGCCATCTCACCCCTCAAAGTGATGAGCAATGGGGGGCCTGCTACAGGTTCCTGTCCCATCACGCTCTGCTTATAGGGGAGGTTGATGGAGAACAGGGAGAGGCTGCTTGTTTTAGGGGGTAACTCTCAGCACCTCCCAGTTCTCACTCTCTCCCTCATTTGATTTTCATTGTCTAGACCAGTGGTTTTCAACTGGTGTGTCATGGTACTCCAGTGTGCCACAAGAGGATCTTAGGTGTTCCGCGAACATTTTAAAGATCATTAATTAAATTATTTTCAAAAGAAGTTCCATAAAGAGTAGTTTTTTACTCTTTTTTAAATCAACATAATGTAAGTGTGCCTCAGAAGTTCAACTATAGGTACAAGAGTGCTGTGAGATACAGAAGGTTTAAAAACACAGGCTAGAGATAATTATAGTTCATTGTTTTATTTGGAGTAGAGAAAAATTAGAATCTTCTCTAAATGTCCATCAATAGGGGACTAATCAAATTAACTAGGATTTATCTATAACAAATTTAATTATAAAAGTAATACATACTACAAGTAAATTGTAGTTAAATATTATATGTGCTGACACGGAAAGATACTCAGGAGGTCAGACGATTAAGGTCATGAACTCATCTAGAAAAAGTGCTACATACCTCATTGCTGAATATCACTACGGTCACCTTCAAAGTACTCCCCTTGGGAAGCTATGCACTGATGTCGGCATCTAGTCTGTCCTTCAAAAGCAATTTTGAAACTCTTTCTGGAATGACCATCAGAGCTGCCATACAAGGTCTGATAACTAAGTTTGTGAACTTATCCCCCAAAAAGTACTTTGAAGGGTGGACTAAGTGCTGGCATTGGTACATAGCTTACCAGGGAGTCCTTCAAAGGTGACTGTATTGATATTCAGCAGTGAGGCATGTAGTACTTCTTTTAGGATAAGTTTGTGAACTTAATGGTCAGACTTCACATATACTCAAGTAAAAAGTATAAGTTATAAAATAACATGCATATTACGGCCTTTCTTTGGTTTGTGTTATGTTATTTAGGTATAGAAAGCGTCCTGAAGCATATATATCAAACCACTATTGCCAGTTACTTCTGGAGAGTAGAATTTTGATTGGGGAGCAAGAAGGATAATACATTTTTGTATCATTAGACATTTTTTTCCTATTTCTTTTATAATTAAAAACTAAAGAAAGATGTAATATTTCAAAATATTTTTATCTAAAAATGTCCATGTACTTCCCATTAACAAAAAGAAATAAGGTGAATTGTTTAAAGTCACACAGCTTGTAAATGGCACACTCAGGATCGGAACTCATAACCTCATTCAGAATGCACCTGAGTGAGAAATTTAGAAGGTCTTTATAAGCATAAGGTAATACATGAATCATTGATTCAATTATCAAAAGAGGCACTGAATGGTGAATAGTGCTCTGGAATGGCTCAGAAAGGCAGCAAGAGCCTTGAGAAGAAGCAGGGGCATTGACCAAGTGACTTCTGGAAGCCCCTTTCTTGTTCTTGTATAATCCAACAGAGTGAAAAAATGCCATTTTGTTGATAGTTTCAAATTAGGTAGCAAATTTTCAAAGCAGTGGGGGAATAAAACAGGATCCTAGAAACGACCATCTAGTAATTCAATCCCTGGTAATATAGTGGAACAAATATTAAGAGAAAAAAATACTATCTGGGATAATGGAATTATGAGCAATAAGCATTATGGGTTTTAAAAGAACAAATCATGCCAGACAAAGTTGATTGCTTTTTTGATTAGTAGACTAAGGGAATAGAGTAGATGTAATATATCTTGATTTTAGCAAAAGGTTTGATAGTGTCTCATGAAATTTTACTCAGGAAATTAATTGAAAACGGTCTAGAGATGAGCGCTGTTGCGTGAACTTCAGCCTGGTGGCAGGACAGCAGAAAGGAATGAGAAATGGTCACGTATCAGAGTCGGGGGACGAGGGGCAGGGAGTTTCAGGTCAGGGGGCCAGCTCTATTTAATTATTTCATTACTTCTCAGGAAGAAGAGAAGGCAGCTCTTATGTGAGTGAAATTCATAGCATATCTTATCTGTGTGCTTTAATGAAGAAAAAAAATCCTTTGAAAGATAGCAAGTCTATGTAGTTTCCAGTCCCGGGCTTAGCCTTGTTCTGGGTCCCAGGGATAGCCCTGTTGGTGCAGACAATATCAAGTGGGCCTAGAATTAATTTTGATCTGAGTGATGAGGTGGGTAATGACCTTAGCCAAGAGCCCTACCTCTTCTCGTTACCCTGCCCTTATCTCTGCTGCGTAGACACTCTCTCAAGCTCAATACCTGGGGGCCACCAGCACCTGGGAGCCCAGCACTTAGTGCTATAATCAACTATTTAGTGACTACTATGTGACAGGCCCATAGTGACATAAAAGACAGGTCATGGTTTAGCAGACAGACACATTGAACCTGCAGTGATCATTGTTTAATCAAGTTTAAACAACAGTCCATGAAAATAGCAGAGTAACACTAGATGGGGAGAAGGGGGCTCTGGGATATTTAGGGCTTGCTGAGGCAAACTTCCAAAAGGAAGTGACACCTGACCAAGTGGTTAAAGAAAGGATAGAGTTTTATATAGGATGGGACAGAAATGGGCACTCTAGGCAGAGGATGGAGACTAGTGGGCATCCTTGGACAGGTTCTAAACCTCTGGAAGACTATAGCAATAGTCATGCCAACCCTAAGTGCCATCATAAGGATGATGTAGAAGGTTGTCTGTTCAGTATATAGAACATACGCTGAGCACAGAGTAAAGGGTCAATGGTCAGAGACCCTTATGCTGCCATCGACCACCTGGGGCAAGCTGGGGTGAAATAAGGTGAGACATGAGAATGGAAAGACTGGCTTAGAATCAGCTTGGGAAGAGGCCATTAAAAGTCTTGTTACGGAATTCAGACTTCATCAGGCAATCGCAGGACAATAGTAAACAGAGTGGCAACTTAGCCAGAGCTCCTACTACCAAGATTACTCTGATAGTGATAGAGAAAGAAGATGAGGAAGAGGCTACTCAAGAGACATTAAATACTCAAACCCACCACCAAATAGAAGTGGGGTTAGAAAGAAGGCTGTGAGTCTGAGCTCTGCTTAGAAGCTAAAGAAAAGAGAATCAATATTAACTGAATTGTATAGCTTGGACAACTAGATATTCAGTAATGCCATTATGTAAGAAATGGAGCTCTGAAGAGGGTTTGGTTTTTCATAAACCCACAAAGAGTTTCTGGAGCAGGCTTGTGCAGATCAAGCCTCTGACCCATGGTTGGAAGGCCATGCACATCATTGCTACCTTTGCTTGTAGAAGAGAGATCTTAGTAGGTTGACATTACGGTGATCCCTCCTGGGCCTCAGAGACATTGGCGATAGGAGCAGTGACATCTGAGGGAGAAATATTTCAGGAGGTTTTACCTGGGGAAGAACTAGGAAAACTGTGCTAATCAGAAAGAAGTCAATGAGGGACCAGTAACCCCAGGGAGTCCGTAGAGATATTACCTTCCTCTCTTTTCCTCCTCTCATTTTGCTATGTTTCAACACAGCAAAGAAAGGTTTTTCTAAGTCCCCCTTAGGGTGGTTTCAGCATGGAGCTAAATGTTTATTTTCCTACTTGACATATAGGCAAACATTAAACAGAAACATTATAAATATCCTGACCTTTAAACATATTATGTTATAAACTAGACCTATTAGCTAAGATTTTCTGCATTGTTACATGGAACAGTCTAAACTTTCACAACCTCAGCTGTCCACAGTTAGATCTTGTCCTGTGTTTTCTTTTAAACATCTAACAGAAGATAATGGAAATTAGTTGAAGATATTGTTTGATTCACTGCCTGCTGTGGGAAGACATTCACTTGTCTTCGACACAAGGTATCGCTGTGAGTCACCCAAAATACAATCTGGTCCTCTTGAAATGGTCCTCCTGAGGTTAAACTCAACAGACATGAATTGCGCCAGGGTCCCCCAGATGCCATCACTGTATTCTCTGGGGTAAAAATGGTGAAAGAAAGGAGGACAATGGAGAGGGAGAGGACCCTAGGAAGGAGAAAGGACAGGACAGCAATTACTTTCAGACCAAGAATTTTCTTTCAATCTCTTCTTTTAAAGCTTTGACTGATTATGTTTACGTTGACTCACCTGAAGTGATTAATAAGAATGTGGCTCTGTGAAAGAATTTTTGTCAGCATAATCAAGACATTTTCACTTACGTCTTTTTCAACGTCCCTGAGGCATTAATGCCTAGGTCATTTTGGAATTATGTTCTATGATTGCTCAGGAAGATGAACATGAGGAGTTTCAATAGGGAAATTAGGTTCACAGTTTAGTCTGTTCTGATTTATGAATTGCCCTTTAAGAAAACATAGGCTTATGAGAAGTCCGTGTTATTTAGAAAGTGTGTTCAGTGGAGAGTACTAGCTCAGAGTCAAACTTAGCTGAGTCAACATGTGACTTGGTCTCTGATTTCTCATCAGCTATTAAATAATGCTTGAGCATTGTCTTTTATCTACTGAACTCTCTTCTAGGCCTGAAGGGAAATATATAGCAATGAAATATATGGTACTTGTGTCATCAGAGTGATAAAATACAAACATGTTCCAAGAGTTAAAGGCTCCATTATAAAAATGGACCTCCAAATTCCTCTTGGGAAGAAGCTATCTTTATTTAGAAAAATAATCTCCATACCAGTTCCTTGGGGGGAAGATGGCAGGTTTGAAGTCATGGATGTCCACATTTCTGCATGAGAATAATGAAAGGATAGGTGCGTTGTAACTGTAAGAGCTGGCATGCCTAATGTTCATTTGAGTTGGCTTATAGTCTTCTGATGTAAACTCTTTGTTTAAATTTATTGTTGTGTCTCTCTAATCCCAAATCTGATAGTAAATACACAAATTGCTTTTAATAAGTAGCCTTATGGGTGGAGCTCAAAAAGGGGCCAAATTTTACTTTTGGGTCAACTTATTATGAAATATACATAAAATTGGCCCAAATGAGATAATTTACAAATTTGATATCAGAAACAGCCATAAACACCTGGGAATTTTGGAAATCTTAAGGACAATTTTAAAGATATATGAAATACAGAATTGGAGGGTCATGCTCATCTTCTATGGAACTCAGAGGGCTGGGAAGTAGGCCCTAGATGACTTTTGGATTATAAAGGTATTGAAAAGATACTGATAAAAGACACAGTATTATACCTGCTAAATATTTGGGTCATTATGAAAGTTTTAAGATACACAAAAATCAAGAAACATAACGTTGACAGAAACAAATGAAGCCCTCCCAGTAACACTGATAAACCAAGCAAAGGTGAAACTTGCACAGGGGAATCAGAAAGGATGCTGTCCTTTCATTTGGAAGTGAAATAATGGATCATAACACAGTCTGTCTCAAAACTTTCATAATGACCTGTGTATGTGAGAGTTCTTCAGATAAGGCTATTACTTACATTGGCCTCATTTTTCTGCAACGTAGATTCTAAACAAAACAGATTGGCCATTTCAGTAAGTGTATAAATGAAGCATAGAGTGGTTACAAGAATTGTGGAATCAGACAGTTCAAGTTCAAGTCTTGGTTCTATATTTATTCACTGTATGACCTTTGGGAAGTTACTTTATCTCATCTGTGCAATGCAACTAAACAATCCTCCCTTATGGGATTATTGTTAGGATTAACTAATTAATATATGACAGGCCTTAGAACAGTGCCTATAAGACCTAAATAGTTATTATTATTATTTCTCTTATAAAGTTCTAAGTGATTTCATACTCGTGTGTCCTCCTAACATTACCATAAACATTCTTATCCCAATTACAGAAGTGCATTTCAATGAAAATGCAAGGAGCCAGACAGTATGGTGGACCCTGGGGTTATGACAAATCACAGGTCAGTGCAAAAGTACAATGTCTCTTTCATCTGATTCCTGGTCTATTGGCCAGCTCCTAACTCAGAGGATAGGAAGAGTAGGAGGGTTAGCATGCTGCATTAGAGAAAGTACAGTCAGACTCACCTGCCTCTCCTTCCTCCAGCTGTGTGGCTTTAGTTGAGATACTTGACTCCTCTGAATCTTGCTTCATCATCTATAAAATAAGAATAATAATATCTTGTCATAGGGTTGTGATGAGATTTAAATGAGTCAATGCATATAGAATCCTAGAAGAATGTTTAACACTCAGTAAATATGGATGTGTTTCCATGACTATGTTGCAAAGAGCCAGAGAAGAGCAGGGGGCAGTAGACACGTTGACTGCCTGGGGAGATGTCCAGCATAGGCGCTTCATGGGAGAGGTCAACAAAGGAAAGGAAGGGTGGGCATCACTGTTTCCATGAGGACAATGTGTAGTTTATCTCCATGCAGTGCTTCAAGGTGGGGTATAGAAGGGCTGTGTAATCACATTAGAAAGAGACACTGATGGGGAAAATAATGGAAACTGAAAAGATCCCAAGGAGGTAAGAGCAGCTCACGTGGGTATAGCTGTGCACAGTCCTAACAAGAAGGAGAGTTCCAGCCTTGCCCGGCCCCTGCCCATCCACTGTCTTCCACCCACTCCTCTCACCATCCCTGATGCCCTCCTTCTCCCCATTCCCTTGGTCCTTTCTCTCTCTTTCTCCTCTTTTTCTTCTCCCCAGTCTTCTCCCAGTTTTCTTTACCCCCATCTGCCCTAACTTCCCCCTCTGGGTCTTTCTCCTTCCTTCTCCATGCTCCCCATCTCCACCACTCTCTTCCATTGGAAGGGAAAGAGGGTACAGTGCTTACCCTTGGCGTGAGGGTTGCAGAGTTGGTGACTTCCAGCAGCTGGCCCTGCCTCCACAGGTGACTTCCAGGGTGGGCGGCTGAGCCCAGTGTGAGTTGCCCACCTGCCTAGACATTTTTCTTGGGCTATTTGTTCACAACTCCTCTGAGCAAATTGGGCACAAATGCCTCAGGCTTTAAAATGCTCTTTGATTTGTGTTCATGGTCAGTTCGCACCATAAACTCTTCCTTATTCAGCTTGTCTTGCATTTTCTTAATCCCCTGGAAGGGGATTAATCACATAGCCAGTCAGCAAGCATGCTTGGGAGCCTGTGGGTGCAGAGCCCCAGCTGGGCCTCAGGCCCTGGAGGAACCACTCTGGACAGACTCTCAATGCCTCCACCTTTCACAGCACATCAGTGACTTATTTTCAAAGAATGAAGCTTCCTCTCAAAATTGTATACGCTAAAGGGCTGTTTTACTTTATGCACTGAAAGAGAGGTGCCAATCTTTTTAACAGACAGATTCTAGCTAATAACAGAGAAAAACAGGATACGTAGGAAAGGAATAGGTAATTAGGACTATTAAAAGGGAGAAAGCACAGAATTAGGGGAGAAAAGATGAGACCAAATGAGAAAGTAGAAAAGAACAGAAAGTTCAGAGCCCAAGAAAAATGTCCAGGCAGGTGGGCAACTCAGGGACACCTCTGAGAGACTGATTAAATTGCTTATATTCTTTTATGAAGACCAAGATAATATGTACATAAATGAAAATTTTTTTCTTAACCCCCAATCCAACGGTAAATTTTTAAAAACTAACACAAATCCACCTTCAAAACTCAGGTTGGAATCCAGTTGTCATTGTGACGGTGTTGAGGTGGGTTTTCTAAGAGATGATTAACGCCACTGTCATGAGAGCCAGTGAGTTATCTCAGGAGTGTGGCCTTTTATTTCTCTGTCTCAAGCTCTCTCATCCTTTCTCGCCGTGTGACACCTTCCATCATGTTATGATGCTGCAAGAAGACCCTCACCAGGTGCAGCCCCTGATCTTGGACTTCCCAGCCTCCCAGATGAGCTAGTCAATCTCTTTCCCTTATAAATTACACAGTCTGTGGCATCCTGTTATGGCAGCACAACATGGACTAAGACAACGAAGTGAGTTGGAGTGGGTCTTCAGAAATGCCTGGCTCCGCCGTGAAGATGAGTTGATCTACGTGGGAGGCTGGTGCAGCTGTTTATTTCTTTAGTTTAGCATCTGGGTCCAGCCTCAGCTCTGAGAGCCTGGATGACCCATTTCACCTCTCTGAATGTCAGTGCCTGATATAAAACACAGTGCTTAGAATGTCTCACCCTCCTCAAGGGCACTGCTCACCAGATTTTAGGACAAGTCCAGAGCCTCAGCAGTGCTAAGTCCTAGCAAAAGGCTCACATGGAGTCCCCGTCCTGTCTCCTCAGCCTTCCTTCCCAAGGCAGAGGAGCCTGCTCCCAGGTGTGGTCATACACTCTCGCCTTCCTGGGAGTCTTACCTACGGATTTGCCACAGGATCTGAAATGCCCTCTAGCAAAGCAACGTTTATTTCATTAAGTAGCATTGTCCCCAGTGGAATGGCAAATCTCCCCATCAGTCACTAATTCTTTTGTCTGAATGGAGTTAGAGGATCTCAATCACTCCTTTTACTACCAGCAGCAGGCTTGACAGTGGGAGAGGCCAGAGGAGAGGAAACCCACAGCTCTAGGGCATTGGCTGAGCATTAAAACTAGGGCTTTAACTTCCTCTCTCTTATTCAGGAACAATTCTGAAAGCCCAGTGAGATACCTGGGTTGGGTTGAGATAATGAGTCCTTTCCCAGTCTGATTTTTTTTTACTTTTTCCTGAAAACTTTATAATTTTGAATAAAATATGAGAGATGTAAAAACCATAGCAGCCAAACAATAGCTTAAAGTGGCTCAAAGAGGGGGATTAAAAGTATGGTCCCCATGCTTCAGTGTAGTTTATGAGCTGCTTTATCTTGGTCCGTTCTGGAACTGAGTATGTAATAAATATTATATATGCGTATTATATATTAGGCAGCACACATAATTAAGAAAATTTGTATCACTTAATCTACCGTAGAAGGTAAATATACTAGCAGTAGTAAGTGCACTAAATAAAATGACACTCATCGTATTTGCATATTATACATGTCTTTTTAAAAAAGCTAGTAGTTTTTTGTGGCCAGGTCAACTCCTCGTGGGTGTTTAATTTGAGCACTTTTTTTTAGCTCTTGCTCTCCCATCTCTGAACAAGGGCTATACCAGGACTATATGACTAAAGACTATGCCATCTTTCTGAAAAGGTTGGTCCATAGTATTTGGCAAATATTCAACATTTCGGCAAGAGAGGATATATTTATTAACTCGAATTTTGTAATGCTAGAAGAGATACCAAATGAGCCACCTTCCGTGCAGGTAGGCAGTTGAGGTGAACTAAGAGAAGCCCAGAGAGGTTGAGCAACCTTACCCAGGCTCTAAGTTAGCCAGTGGGAGAGGTTGCCCTACAGCCTGGGCTAAGATTGATTATGCCGATAGTGTTCATTGCACCACGCCAAGATGCTTTTCATTTGAGTGATCCACAGCAGTAGACATAACCTCACATTAAGTATTTTCATTTCCTTTGTTTCCCATGGAGTTACAATCCTTTGAAGTGGCTTGACTGGATAGTGGAGAGAAGAGCAGGGCCAATCCCAGAAACTCACTTTTTTTTTAGCCTTATAATTGGCTGCACCTCCTAGTCCCAGAACAAGACACATACATGGCCCACAGAGATGCCTGCCATCCCACCAGCTGTTCAGCTGAGTGAGACAGATGCTTGGTCCAGCAAGTGACCTGAAGTGACTGGCAAAAATTAATTAACTTGCTATGGAACTAATAATAAGCTGCTGGTTTGTTTTTTCTTTCCCTAACACCAGTTGCCAAAGAGTTTTTCATTAGGTGGGCTGAATGCTTCCTTTGTAAGCAGAATAACCTCATTAGTTACAGTGCCATCGTGGCTGGAGAGTCAGACAACAAATCATTGTCTCTTCCTCAGCCACGGAGACCCAACTTGTCATCTTTCATTGTCTCGCTGGGAGGAGTTTCTCTCCACCCCCAACATTCTCCATCCCTCCCTTCAAGGTCTCTTTCAGAAGTGACTTTCAAACATCCCTATTCACTTTTTTTTTTTTCTTGACAGCAGAGTTATTTTGTGATTGTTTACCTGGGCATTTGGGGAAAGGAAATAATCATGGCCACGCCACAGTCCCAACTCCTCTAGCTTCTGTGCCCACGTACCTCTGGTTGGGGTTCTGCCATTTCAATCCAAGTTTGCAGGGTGCTTTGCATGGGCACACCAGTTTCAAAGATGAATCTTCAGTCTCCACAACAACCTGGCTGTGCTATCGGCACCTTACAGATGAGGTCAGGATCAGAGTAGCACGTGCAGAGTTCTGCTTCTATTGAAAGGCACAACAGTGTCAGGACCAGGACTTCAGACTCCCCAATCAGGGGCTCTTTCTAACTCGTCACAGCTACCTCTCAGCCACTTGTTTTCCTATCTCATCTCTGCAGTCCTGGTGTCACTTCCCTCCTCACTGATGTCCATCTTAGCCCTGTTGCTTCTTTAAGACTTTTGGGTCCAACTGATTATCTTTTTTTTTAATTTTTTATTGAATGGTAACTATGTACATTAATGCACTTCTGGGGTACAGTGTGGGGTTTTCACATGCCCAACTGATTATCTTAAAGCCACCGATAAGTGGGTGGCAGGACAGAGACAGTGGATTGCAATGGATCCACCCAGCTGGGTCATCCTCCTTGTAACTTCACACATCCTGCTACAAACTGGAAACTTACCAGAACTGAAGTCCTGCTGTTGGTAAATACTTCATATAAGTTCTTTGTGAGGAGGAGAAAGTGAGAAGGCAGACCCGGGAGACACCGTATTCCTTATATAAATAGGAAAAAGTTTTCAAGATTTGTTCTCTAATCAGTTTTATTTCATGCAAAAAGGAATGGATTAGCAGGATGGAGGATAAGGATCCCAAACAATGGAGCCCATGATAGGGACTTTGTGGGCTTAAAACTAACTGTTGGATCTGCCTCGGGGCAAAGGCCATCTCATGTGGTTCCCCGGCCACTGGAATCTGAGCCTCCCCACAAAGAGTGCAGACCTGGACCACCTGGCTTTTAGGCCTGGATTTACTACCCACTTGCTGTTTGACTGTGAACAGGCCGCCCAACCTCTTTGTGTTTCAGATTCCTCATGTGTAAAATTGAGATAATAATAGTTTCAATTTCCTAGGGTTGTTATATTAAATACATTAATGTACGCATGTCACATAGAAAAGCCCAGCACACAGTAACTGTGTAATGAATATTAGCTAGTACCATTACATT
This sequence comes from Galagoides demidoff, assembly GCA_963574575.1. Lineage (NCBI taxonomy): Eukaryota > Metazoa > Chordata > Mammalia > Primates > Galagidae > Galagoides > Galagoides demidoff. The sequence goes on along the minus strand of CAUYQV010162229.1, from coordinate 25,879 downwards.
AGCTAGGAATTGAGATATTAACGTTTCCTTTCAATGTGTTCTTCTGCGCACAGGAAGAGACAAACATACTATATTTGTTAGCCAATTTTAAATACGTGCTAACAGTCTCAGTCATTAACACCCTGCAGGACAGAAATTTAAAGTGCTTTAGATAGGATGGTTTAAAAATACTCATATAACATTAGAGTTAGAAGCGATCTTACATATCATCCAACAAATCCCTATTCCAGTGAGACAATGAAAGCTGAATGTTATCATAATCTTTTGTCTTTAAGAACTCTGTGTGTGTGTGTATAGGTTGGGTTTGATAAAGTACTTAACATACAAATGTACATTTTAAAAATTTACACTTAAGAGTATATTTTCCCATGAATTTTGATAAATACAATCAAAAAAAAAGTTTTTTATCACCATGAAAATTTCTGCTGTGTCTCCTCTGTATATTTAAATTTGTAAATATGCATATGCTTTCAACCCCCAGACAGAATTATATATTCTTAGAGGCAGTTGCTTGTCTTATGGGATCTAGACATTTAGCAGCACAGAGGGTCAGCCCCTCTGACCAGGTCCCTGGCAAGCATATGACTATATGTCAATCAGTACAGAAATGCAAGAAATATTAAGAAACTTGAGATTTAGCCTGTTTTTTTTTCCCAACTTGCATAAAACTAGATCTTTCAGAGAAGAGGAATGAATCTCTCTGCTTTATTTTGAATTGTTTTCTATCAGAAATGGCTATAATTTTTATAATTGTTTGAAAGCAATACACATTTGTGAGCTTGTTTTTTAAGGAGTCTGATCTCTACAATGAGCTGAGACTTTACTGCTCCAAGGTGAGAGTGGTCCAGAGAGTGTCAGCCTAAGACCTAGAGCACTGTTTTCTTGGCCTCTGTGGTCCTTAGGGAGCCTTTCCAGGCCTCCCTGGATTCAGCTCAGAATAATCTAAGGGAAGACTTGAGTTCTTCATGGAATCTGTTATTGGTGAGAACTCAGTGTAAGTGTGGAATCTCCTGAGATATTCTCTTCAGTGTCTGTTCTAGTACCTGAGAAACTGGTTTAGAAAAACTGCCATACTAACAAACATATAAAAAAAAAAGATCATCATCCCTAATTATCAGAGAAATGCCAATCAAAACCACCCTTAGATATCCTTATCACAAAGTCTTAAAGCTACAGATGCTGGTGTGGATGTGGAGAGAAGGGAACACTTTTACACTGTTGGTGGGACTGCAAACTAATACAGCCTTTTTGGAAGGAAGTATGGAGAATCCTCAAAGAACTCAAATTAGACCTCCCATTTGATCCTGCAATCCCATTAGAAGGCATCTACCCAGAAGAAAAAAAATTATTATATCATAAAGATATTTGCAGTAGACTATTTATTGCAGCTCAATTTACAGTTGCCACACTGTGGAAACAACCTAAATACCCACCAATCCAGGAATGGATTAACAAGCTGTGGTATATGTATACCATGGAATACTGTCCAGCCACTAAAAAAGATGGTTACTTTACATCTTTTGTATTAACTTGGGTGGAGTTGAAATAAATTCTCTTTAGTAAAGCACCACAAGAATGGAAAAGCAAGAATCCAACATACTCTATTCTGATATGAGGACAATTGATGTTAGTTCATGGTGGGGGGAGGAGAAAAGGGGGAGCAGAGACAGGGAAAGAGAGAGGAGGTTGGAGGGGCCACAGTGTATGACATACCTCTTGGGGACAGGACACAATTTTAAGAGGGACTTTACCTAACAAATGCAAGCAGTATAACCTGATTTTTTGTACCCTCAATGATTCCCCAACAATAAAAATAAAAAGAAAAGCTGCCATAGAGAGCTGGTACATTATCATTTATTATCTTACTAGACATCTTGATACCTTTCCAAAATCATAAAGCACAAAGCCATTGATTAAGTATAGTTCTCAGATCTTAAAATCTCTAGTTTATTAATGTCACCACATTCACCTACCAACCTATATGCAATATTCCAACATCCTAAGTCTAATTCAGAGAGTCTTCTTAGGTGCAGAGAACTTCTTAGACCTTGAAATTTGATAAATCAGAGACAAACATGGCTTACTCTCCTTGGGTTTTGTACTAGACATTTCTCTGATTTCTATCCCTAAGAACCGATATCTAGTTTTCAGCAGTGCATGGATGTTCAGTTTTTTGAAGATGACTCTAGTTGGTGGAACAAAAGAACTTGTTTTCTTGGCCTGTGTAAGCTGGGAATGATAGAAGCAAACAGTTTATCATCTTTCCTTTATTAACAAATGTCAGAGTAATTGATGAGAGCTCCCCCCCCCCCCACCAATCTTTGGTATACTTTTCAAATGAATTGATTCTGGAACATTTCAGTTCATTTACTGACAGTGTCTTAAGGAGTGGAATGTGACTATAATCAATTTCCATTATCATTGTGTAGCTAATAGGGCTAAAAATAAGAAATCTTAATTTGCTATGGCATGATTGATTACTAAAGAAGAATATGGAAATAACATCTTTTAATATGCTTGGAGAGTTACATTAGACCTTTAAAATTTTCATCTGTAGAACACATCACTTCCTGTAATTTTCTGTCCACTAATAAAACAACTCAGGACCCAAAACATCACTTTCCTCTGGGTCCTAACTCCAGTGGCTGAACTCCAGTTGCAATTTTCATATTAAGTGTTCTCTTGCCCACAAGCATTGTGACCCGGACTTTCTTTTCCACAGATAACTCTCTAGTCTTGTTGTTGTTGTTTTTTATTTGTTCGTAAGCCATGCTAGATGTGCAAGAGCCAAAGCAGCTTCCTGGAGCACTGATTGTTTATGCAGTTTCTCTCTAGAACAAAAGTAGGTCATCTAGAACATGGGATCCATCACAGAGTCCCCAAGATGAGGTGATCAAGACAGAAAACTGAAGACCATACAGACTTGTGAGCAAAGCATTTGGCTGAGAATAAGAAGGCCTTGTGTCTAGTCCCAACTTTGCTGCATTATCTTGGCCAACTCTTTTAATCTCTAGGGCATCGCTTCCCCATCTGACAAATGAATATTAGTGCCCTTCCTGTCTCATAGGACTGTTGAAATTTCCTAGTGATTCAACATGTATAAATTCACTTTCTAAGTATCAAATTCTGGGTATTATTTTTGCTACCCTTTTTAATCTCTCTATTTTGTGACATCTGTCCCTCACACCAAATATATTCCCCAATTCCTTTACTTTCTGATAAAACTTTGGTTGTCTTTTGCTCCTCCCTATTGAGCGCTTATGTATATCTGGCCCTTTGGGATACCTTGGGGTACTTAATCTATACAATAACTCTGTGGAGTACTTATCTCCATGATCCTTCTACAGACAAAGAAATTAATGTTCAAGTTAAGTTAAATTAGGTCAGCAAGAGGCAGAGTCATGATTTGAATGGTACCCTACCTTATTCTAGGTCACTATTTCTCAGTGAGGTTATTCTCAAGTCTAAAGAAGCTACTATTTCCTGGCCTGGTCAAATTAAAAGATGTACTCAAAGGAAGAGCCAAAGAAGGAGGAATTGAGAAAGTCTCAGATGGATAAATGGTGGCTTTCTTCCTCTTCAGTATCAATGTTTCTTCTGGGTTTCAAACTGTCTAGGTGAGAGTGGGGAAAAAACATGAACTGTTTTTCCTTGGCTCTAACACCAAAAATCAACACAGATAGAAGACTTGGGTGACCAAACATGTGTAGATTCCCGCCCTACCACCAAGCAAGAAGGCAATTCTGAAGCCCGACACCAATCGGGTGCCCCCTAATTCAGTTTGGACACTATTTACCTAGAGATAGAGTCTGACTCCACAGATAGTGGTTCAGTTCCCAAGACTGCCACCTTCTCCCTATCAGTTGCAAGTCTGGGCCTCTGAAACTTATGAATGACCAGCTTCAAGTTGGGGTTCCCACAACGCCCTCTTTGGGTTTTATTAATTTGCTGGAGCAGCTCATAGGACTTGAGGAAACTTACATTTACCAGTTTATTATAAAGGATATTAAAAAGAATACAGATGAAAAGATGCATAGGGCAAGGCATGTGGCAAAGGTGTGCAGTTTCCATGCCCTCCCTCAGTGCCCACCCTCCAGAGAAGCTCTCCAAACCCAGTCCTTTCGGGTTTTTATGGAAGTTTCGTTATGTAGACATGATTTATTTAATTAGTAATTGGTAATTAACCTAACCTTCAGCCTCTCTCCCAAATATACACGTGGCAATATCCGATCAAGAAACTTTCATTATGGAAAAGGGTAGCTCTCAGTGGGCACCTTCACCATTCTTCCCTTTAATCTTAAATCACATTTTGCAAAGAGAACTTCTTACTATTTTATTAACCAACCTCAATCTTTTTTTTACTTTATTATAGGCAGGAGACCCTAAGCCAGGGGTTTCTAACCTGAAGATTATGATGCCTGGGAGTTATGATAAGGAATCCTGAAATTGATCTGTAAACTAAAAAGATAAAATATCTGACATCTCTAGGTGCTATTTAAAAAATATATAGATATAATCATGAAGAATAAAATACAAATTCATTTAAGAGCATCGCTAAATTCACAGGAGAGCAGAAGCTCTCTTAATTAACGTTCCTTTGTGTGTACCAACCCACTACGGTCCTTCCCTCCGTAAAGTATCTTGATGGATGCCCATGGCAGACTGCACATTTGAGGCTACTGGGCTATTCCCTGGCATGTGTGCACACTTCTACAGCTATCTGTTAAGATGCTAGCTTCCCAAGAGCCTGTTGTTATTTGTTCTAAAAAATATTTATGGTTATTACAAAATTTAGTCACAGTGCAAGACAAAGCCATTCTTTCTATGAAAGTTCAATTGAATGTTTTGGAAAGAGTCAATAAAGGCAAGCCACTAAAACAGAAGTTGCTTCTGAATGAGGCAGGGCCACCAAGGACAGCTCGCAGGCTGTCCCTGCACAGCTCTGAGGCCTGCCTTGTGCATCATGCCTTTCCAAGTTGTGCAGGGCATAACTGCTCAGCCGTGCACAGAGGCCTTTAAATTGGGAATGAAATGGCTACAAAAGTTTGGCAAGAAAAGCATAAATATCTCTAAGAAGATGCTATTGGAGATGCTCTGCAAATCTTTTTAAGGTTTTTTTCCCCACTTACATCAATGTTTAATGTGAGAAAGAGAAAAAACACAAAGGACACATCTTAGATATAGCCTTACATCCAAAGATTGGCCTGCGAATATAGGTGTATGTGTTTCCTAGTTAAAATGGAATGTTTAAGGTCTAATGATTCATGGTTCTCTTACCTAAACTGGTGTGATTAGTACTTGAATTGCCAGTCCTTATGGATGTTAGCATTGGCTTGTTGTACCTATTCTCAAACAGCAGATACTCAAAAAGCACAGCCACTACTGGGTCAGGCAGGGTGAAAAGTATTGAAGTGACAAAGAAGATGTTTCGATACTCAGATATCTCTTAACTGAGTATAGAGTTAGGTAATGCTATCGGTGTCAGCAAGGGGGCTGAGATGTCTGCAAACACCCATATCAGTTCCTGAATAGCCCACATCACTGTAGTTTCAAGAACTCTAAGTCACTGTGAGGCGACTAGCAGACTCTGCATTCTCCATAATTACACCCAATTTTCCAATTGAATTATCGCATGATTTAATTCGTTTGCTGCATCTGGAGAGCATCAGCATTGTGCAGCTGTTGCAGCTTCAAGAGCTAATTGTTGCCAAGCACATTCAAAGTAGCCCTATTGCAATGCACTGGAGTCAGAAGGGGTGGGGGTGCGAACTTTCACTTCCTATTTTTCCTTTGGTTGAATCATCACCCAAAGAGCCCGAGGGGGTAGACAACATTAAAGCTCTGTTAATGTGGAGACCTCATCGGGTATGGTTCTTGTCACTGGATGAAAGCCCTTAAGTGAGTCAGACATATCCAGATACCAGAATATGCAGAACTGAAAACTGTATTGGGCATGTCTTAGAGAATCATGCCAAATAAGATTAGGTTGGAAACTAAAGGCCCTGCTAGAGGAGAGGCAGCACATCATCAAAAAGTTATAGGATATCAATTGTTGATAGACAGCAAGACATCCAGTGACCCCTAAGTCTTCCAGTCATGAGAAGCCACATAGCTGCTCCCCTACCTATGTGTTCAGTTCACCTTGATGACTATCAATAGAGCATCTACTATGTATGTGGTAACTGAAGGCTTGCTTCAGTCTACAATCTCCCCTGATACTCATCTTCAATCTCTTGTTACATGGTAACATGTGGCCTTCTGGATCCTAGAGTGTGGCCTTTTGACTGAGTCCAAATATATCTGAGCTGGGGGCAAGTAAAGGAAGAAAATAGGCCACGGAGAAGCCATATCTAAGGGTTGGAAGGCAAAAGTGGAGAGCAGAGGGACCTGGAGTGACGTATAAGGCCAGAGTTCAGAAAACAAGCAGAGGTGGGGACATGGATGTCCACTGTACTAACCTCTGTGAGACTGAGGAAGACTCTGCATCGGGAAAAATGTGATTTCCTACCAGGAATGGGGAACATGCAGCCTTGGAGCAACATGTGGCCTTCTGGATCCTAGAGTGTGGCCTTTTGACTGAGTCCAAATTTTATAGAACAAGTCCTTTTAATAATGAGGCTCTCATCTCCCAGGTTACAGAACAGTAGTTAGACTTATGCCCCCCTACTCAGGAGGAAAAGAAGAAGGTTATTTCTTGAGGAGACCTGCAAGCCCAAGAGAAGGATCTGGTACTGGCATGATATACCCTCGATGGGTTAGTTCCCAGCCCAGTCACCTTCCGATGAAGCTTACAAGGCAACAGCCCCCATCCATGCCCACAGAGGTGCCAATCAGCTTTGAATATCTCCCAGTCTTAAATAGGAAAGGACAAAGATCACCAGACATTTGATATAGCAATTCCAATAGAAAAGACCACAACCGAAACTGAAAAGCAAGTTAAACCCAAGAGCTATGGCAGGTGTCTAGGAGTCAATACAGAGACCAAGAATACACTTTAAACACACACACACACACAGAGAGAAATTATCACCTCAGTGTCAGTACAATTTAATGTCAGACTATAAAAACTATACACAATAGCACATAGTTGCAAAATGTTAGAACATGACAAAGTAAGGAAAGATCATACATCTTGTACAGGGAAAACTGTAGCTCACATAATAGCTCTATTATACAAATAATAGAAAATCAGAAAAGCATCTGCCTTGACATCTGCAATACTGGGATACATGTAAAAGTCAATTGATAAATGTGTTCAAAATCCCAAAGAAAAATAATTTCCAGCCTACAGTTAATTCCATACCTAGCCAAACTATCATCAAATGTGGTATTAAAATAAAGATCCCTTTAGACACGCAAAGTCTCAGACATTCTGCCTCTTATGCACCCTTTCTTAAAAAGATGTTAGAAGATGTGCGACATCAAAATGAGGTAATAAAATAAGAAATAGGAAAACCTAGGAACCAGGAGACAGAGGATCCATCTCAGGAGAGAGGAAAAGAGACGTCCTATCAGAATGGCAAAAGAAAGTCCTGGAGTGAATTGAGTATTACAGGCTACTCATGGATGAAGCCTGAGATCATTACACTGAGTGGAATCAGCCAGTCATGAAAGGACAAATGCCATATAATTCCTTTTAAATGAGGTGCTCCGGGTCATCAAATTCAAAGAGACAGAAAATAGCATGGTGGTTGCCAATGCCTGGGGACTGAAGGAGTAGGGAGTTGGTGATTAATATGTATAGAGTTTGATTTTGGGAAGATGGAAAATGTTGTGAAGATAGATGGTGGTGATGGTTACACAACAATGTGAATGTACTTAATGCCACTGAACTGGACACTGAACACTGGCTAAAATGGTAAATTTTATGCTATATGTATCTTACTGCTTGTAAATAAAAAACAAATTGAAAGCATGCACTTTGGGGAAGGGAGGGACAGGATTAGGAGGGAGGGTCAGCTGTTTTCTATCATACGCCTGGAGTACAGTTGATTTTGTAAATTATATATTTAATACAAAATTAGAAAAGACTTAAAACTAAATTTTAATTCTATGGGCGTTCCAGGCAAAGGGAACTACAGGAGCAAAGTCCCAGAGGTGCTAAACAGCCTGGGGAGAACTGCAGGAGCTCTCCGTTCCTGGGAAGTGTTGAACAGTGGGGCAAAGGAGCTGAAGCTGCCACTGCCAGGATACTGTTCCCCCTGGTGTGGTGCCTGCTTACAGATACACACGGCCACCTTTGTCATTTGTATAGTTGTATATTGAATTTAATGTTCTCTTCCATTCATAGTGAATGACACATTGGTTTTTAACTTAAGGTGGTGAGGATAGTGATTTAGATTCACTAAACCCGTAATAAATCTAAGTTTATAAAGGTGAGTTGATTTTAAGAAAAACATCAAATGATTCATAGTAAAGGAGGCATACAATTGGGGCAACAATAAAGAAAAAAGTCACAGAGGTGGTATATGGATGGCCAAAGTATAAGAAACACTTGTCTGGCTAATAGGGAGCCACTGATGGTTTGTGTGAGGAGGTGCATCCAAGTCTAGTTGTGTCCTGGATTGAGCAGGGGAGTAAATATGAACCGTGCTCTATAGCTTCTTGGGTCCTGGAGGTTTGTTCAGAGGCTGTCTTGAGGTGGGGTGAAAAGAAGACCTTCAAATAGTGTTGCTGTGTCTGTGATTAAAAAGGATGGCTTCTAAAGAGATCACTGAGTACTGAGATAGTGGCGAGGTGAAAATTAGGAGAGGAAGCTGGAGAACATGGAAACCAACTGGGAAGCAGCTGCAAGTAACCTAATAAGAGACTATGAGGGTCTGGCCCCGGAGCAGGGTGGAGGGTCAGGAAGAGACGCAGGACAGACTCAGAGGTCCTGATCACATTTCTGCCTGGTGGCGGCTCATCTGAACTGTTAAGTATAGCACTTAACAAAGAAATAAAAATAAGACTTCTATGCCCCAATGCAGACATGATCACAGAAATTCATTGCCACATCAAACTCTCCAAGGTTAGTTACATTATTGGGAGCAGTGGTTTCAAAAACTGATTTTTCCTCACCCAGAAGAGTAAGGGAGGGAGGGTCAGCTGTTTTCTATCATATGCCTGGAGTACAGTTGACTTTTTTCAGAAGAGTGGGAAACTGGAAGAGTAGCCACGTACAAGGAAACTGGACTTGGAGCCATTCATTCATTTATCCCCTCATTCACACCACAACTGATTACTAAATCCATGTTTATCTAATCCAACAGTGCAAGGAACTGCTGTACACACTGCAGACCCATTAGGAGCATGACCAACATCAATCCTTTCTTTCCTGACACCTATATGCTTGTAGAAACAGAAAAAATAGATAATGAAAAAACACATGTTAGAAGGAAGGAAGTGCTAAAAGAATAGTAAAGCAAGAAAAGGTCAGAGTGGTTGGGTGAAGTTTTTTTTTTTGTTTTTTTGTAGAGACAGAATCTTACTCTATCACCCTTGGCAGAGGGCCATGGTGTCGCACAGCTCACAGCAACCTCCAACTCCTGGGCTTAGGCAATTCTCTTGCCTCAGCCTCCTGAGTAGCTGGGACTACAGGTGCCTGCCATAATGCCCGGCTATTTTATTGTTGCAGTTTGGCCAAGGCCAGGTTTGAACCCACCACCCTTGGTATATAGAGCCAGCGCTCTACTCACTGAGCCACAGGCGCTGCCCAGGGTACAGTTTTTGAAAGGGTAGTCAGAAAGGCCTTGTGTGAGAAGGCATTTGAGCAAAGACTTAAAGGAGATCAGATAATGAGCCAATCAGTCACCTTCGTAAAGAGCATCCGGCAAAGGGAGTAGCTAGCACAGAAGAATACCTAGAATATTCCAGGAATATCAAGGAGGCCAATGTGGCAACAGCCTAGTAAGCCAAGAGGAGGCGGGTGGGAGGTAAGGTCCAGAAGCTACCAGGGGCAGGCTGGACGGGTCTTGCAAACCATCATAAGAACTTCGGCTTATGCACTTAGAGAAAAGGAAAACTGTAGCAGGTATGGAGTAAAGACTGACATGCTCTGACCTGAAAGGATCCCTTTAGCTGTTGTGTTGACACTAGACTATTGCACAACAAGGCTTGTAGATGTGCAGAAGGCATTTGAAGAATCTAGGCAAGAAATTAGGTGATCTAATGCTGGCAGGGAAGATGGTAAGAAGTGGTCAGATGTCAGGTATATTTTTGAGGGAGAGCCAATAACTCAGTTGTGGAAGGCAAGAGAAAGAGAGGAAACAAGAATGACTCCAATGGTTTTGGCCTGGAAGAAGGGAGTTGCAATTAACTGGGGTTAGGAATGAGTATAGGTAGATCAAATTTGTGCAGGTGGATTTATGATTTGTATTTTGACATGGAAAGTTGGAAACTAGGGGACGCCAGCACTCACAAGTTGGGGAGATGAGCAAAGGAGATTAAAGAGAAGATGGTGAGGAAGGAGAGGAGCCAGGAGTGCTCCGTGTCCTGGAAGTCAACTGAAGGAAGCGTGGGGTGGGAGCGATCAGTCATGGATAGAAGTTGTTGACTGTCAAGCACAGTATCTGAGGGCTGAGGGTTGACCACTGGGTTAAGCACAGACTCCTGGATAGAAGCAGCTGTGGCAGAGGGTAGAGACAAAGCCTGGCTGGATCAGAATTCCTGGGCTCTGGTCCACTCCTCTGACTCAATGGGTGACTCTGGATAAATCATACAACTTATCTGGTGTCAATTTCTTCATTTGTAAAGTGAGAAAAACTGAGCTCTAGAATTCTTCTTTTTTCTTTTTCTTTTTTTTTTCAGCGAGAGAATTTTAATTTTGCTTATCAGATGAATTTTTTTAAACCTATGAAATATTAGATATGCAAAACGTTATAAAGACTAACATAATGAATGAATGTGAGCTCTCCACCTTGCCCTGCATTATGAATTCCTGTGCCCCTCCCTGGTCATATCTCCCTGTCCTCTCCCACTGAACTTGGCATTAATCATTCCTGTCTTTATTTCTTATATTCCCCCCAACTTTTTAAAATTTTAATAGAATTAGGGTGTAAAAGTTGAATTACAGTATGTGTATCTATTACAGAGTGGTGAAGTCTGGACTTTTGTACCCATCGCCAAAATAATGCACTTTGTAACCCATAGATAATTTTTTCAGTCATCATCCCCTCCCATCTTCTCTCCGCCTTCCCTCCTTTTGAGCCACCAATGTCCATTATATCATTGATTTTATGATGAGCAGGTTTTATTCTTTTCATGAAAGTGATACCATAAAAGTATTTGGAATTTAAAACTTGCATGTGGGGCTTCCCTTTCCTCAGAGTAAGAAAAATATGGGTGAAAATGCAAGACAGTGAGCAAGCTGATCATTGCGTATTACGTGAAAAAGCCACATTAATCTGTAGTTTGTATTAAGACAACTGAACACAACCACACATACACTCTGACTTTTCCCGTAAAGAAAAACACTTCGTTTATATTTGTATTTTTGTTTTTGTTCCATGTGTAATATTGATCTCATCTAATTAAGATTTTCAGACTCATTAAATAGAGGTTGTTCTGGTAATTTCTTCAAACTAAGCCTTTATACTTTGATAACTCCACCTTTCCCATGGATGTACTTACCTACTACCACCTGGTGGTAGCAAAAATATTGCAAAAATTGAGCAAAAGAGCAAAAACTAAGGGCTTCTTTTTTAATTCACTGTTCCCCCAAATTGGACCTGAATCTTTCCATGCAATCTCAGCTTTGGGATGTTTCCAGGGCTTCTGGGGCTGCAGGATCTGCAGGACGCCATGGAGAATGAACACCTGGGGCTTGGCCTGGAGTCCTTGTACTCAACACCAGTGAACTCCAGACACACTGAATACTTACTAGATATTCCTGGGGGAATGAACCAAGCGAGTCAGGGCCATAAGAATTAATCTTGATTTTCTGAAACCACTTTAAATTTCTATTTAAGGAATTATTTATGCAAGAATTGTTTTTTAAATTTACACTTTGAATAAGCGCCTTTAGAAAATTTTCTCTAGTAGAGGTTGAGCTTTTTTTTTAAGGTCTTCCATTTGTATCAGAGTCAGTGAGTGTATCTGATTGCTAAGGGTATAAACTTCTCTAATGGATCAGCAAACATAATGGTCAAGCCATTGGATTCCTACATACGTGCAGAAGGTCCTCCTTCCCTGGGAGAATGGGGAAAAATATTTAATTTAAAAAGAAATATAGGATTTGTTTTAGTGTTGCAAAGATACACTGGCATGACTATAATCTTTCTGTGATTCTTAAACCATAGAGAAAGCTGGAAGAAGCTCTAAGAAAAATACTAAAAGATGCCAGGAAACTGCTAGATTTTTATGATTAGAGTGCCCCATTTTACTCCCCTCCCCAATCTGATTTTCCTGATCCAGCTCAGAGAAGAGGGTCTCAGCTGTAAGACAGAGCCACAGTTATGGGTGACAGTGTGGAGAAGGGAGGCTTTCCCCCAAGAAGTCTTTATCCTAAACAAAGTCAGGTCTTCAGCACCAAATCAAATGAGGGAGACAAAGCTATGGGAGCTTCCTTCAACTAAAGGAAGTTCTTGAATATTGCACAAATTTCAGGTCATTTAAAAGGATAACTTTACTTGGATATTCTGAAAATAGTTCTGTATAAATGTATAAAAGTCTAAAATTGTATTACTTAACATTGAGGTGGTAGCTACTTTTGCTAATCATGGCAGAAAATGAGAGGAAATAGATAGGAGCCAACTAAGGATGGGACGCTATGCAGACTACAGCCCAATTTTATAATCGGATAGGGAGAAAAAAGAAGAAGCCATTAGAGACTTGAAATTATCCTAGTTGAAGCAGCCCACAAGATAATTTTGTGATACAGGTGTGAAATGACTGGCAATTTGGCATTGGAAGGACAAAGTATAGCCTACTGGGGTGACGTCCTATGGGCTTCACAGTCCCCTCCATGCCAGAGTGGGAAGACTCAGAGTTAGACTCTGGAACTTTTGGTCTCTACCTCTCCTCCGCATTGGATGCAAACTCAAGGCCAAAAAGAACCAGGATTATCCAAGACTATAATCTGAGTCTCTCAGTCATCACCTTAGTATTCTTCCCAATGCTTCAGTGGCACCTTTAAGTTCTCTGTGAGGGATGAGAATTAACAGGCCTGTCTGAATGGGGAGGTTTGATAGAGAGGCAGGGAAAGCCTTTGTGAAGGATGGATGGGTTGGTGGTGGGGAGGTGTAGATAGATAAGAAGAAATCTTCAGCTCTGTAATACTGATTTTAGAACACCCAATACCCTGCGTGGCTTCTTCCTTCTTCTCCTTTTAATCCCCTGGCCTCCATGCTTACCTCTGATCCCCAAATCACTGCTTGAATCTCTCAGTTCCCGATTGCATGTACCCAGTTACCTGTTGGACATTCCCTTCTGAATTCCTGCGGGCATCTCAGTCTGAACACACTCAAACCAAATGTATTACATGCAAACTGAATGTATTGCCTTAATTCAAAATGGCTTTGTTGGTTCTCTAATTAGTTCTCATACTTGCAAACATCCAGATGCAAACTTTTATGATTATTTTTACATCTTTCTCTTCTTTGCAAATCCTTCGTGAACTGCAATCTGGTCAGATGCCAGATGTATCTTTTATCACTGGGACACCACTGGTGCCCTCCCCTCCTTCCTCTCCGCCCACTCTTACCTCCAGTCTTCACTGGACTCCACCATGCCGTGGGGATGCCCTTCCTCTGAGTTTTCAGTATCTGAGATTCTCTTTACCAAGCTTCCTGTTGGTTGTGTCACACCTCTGTTGAGAAAGTTGTTATTGACTCACCTTGCTTATAGAATAAAATTTAAGTTGCTTTGCTTGAAATTTAACAACCCTTCACAATCATTCTGACATTGGTTTTTTAAGTATTTTAACTTTGTGCAGGAGGCAGCCAAGACAACTTTGCTGTATTCAGAGATCTACACATATTATAATATGGAAGCCACTTTGCCTTGGCAAGTGCTGTTCTCTTTGCTGGTGATGTGTCTTTCTTTATAGTGCCTGCCCAGGAAACTTGAACACCTACCCATATCATCTGCACATTTCAAAGCATATTCCAAACCACTCTAATCCCCCAGAAACCTATACTGTGTAGATCCTCTCCTTTGCCTTCCACCCCACGTGATTTTCTCTCGTTGCCTTTTTTTAAATCTTCGCTTGTCACTTTCTATTAGTTATTATCATTCCTGAAGTCAAAATCTCTCAAAACTATCAACTCCCAGAGGAAAAGAACAAGTTGAATTTAATCTCACCTAGTATAATACTTGGCATATCAAATTAAGTAGGTACTTAATAAATATTAGTTGAATGAATGACTAAATGGATGTCACTGAAAAAATTCCTAAAGACAGTAGGCAAATGGAGTTCGAATGTAAGTAGAGAGAGAGATACGGTACTAAGGGAATAAATAACAACAGGTTTTTGCTGCTGTTTATTCTGTTTTGCCTTATTCTTTTCTAAAGAAGGGCTGAAAGGAGGGCAGCGCCTGTGGCTTAAAGGAGTAGGGTGCTGTCCCCATATACCGGAGGTGGTGGGTTCAAACCCGGCCCCATCCAAAAAAAAAAAAGAAGGGCTGAAAGAGTGAGATTCAGATGTGAGACAGAAGGGAAACAGCAGAAGGCGACCCAGGATGAGAGGGACCCAGTGAAAAGGAAGTTGAAAGGGAGGAGGATATACAATACCAGAGAAGAAATTTATGCAGACCCAGATTTGAAGTCAACCCCTGATTATCTACTATTTATACATTTTAAAGAAATATGCACAAGATTTTAGTGCTTCCTTTTTTGTTTGTCTCCCAATATATGCATGAGCCAGCACAATTCAGGACTTGATTTACCTTTGCTGACTCGGCTTCTTTTCTCTGAGCTTATTTATGGCTGTGAGAGAGGCATTGTGTCCTTGCTGATAAAGGACAACTGAATTGCATTCGAGGCTCAGCCGCTGAGCTGCTGTACAACCGCTAGAAAGTTGGTTTCTTCCCCAGCTGCAAAGTTTTCCTAAACTATAAGAAACGAAGTTAACATGTCAAAGTAGAGTCCTAGTCGAGAGCTTCTCAAGTTTTCAGGTGCATTCAAATCTCCGGGGACTCTTGTTGTGAAAGGAGATGCTGTTGCAGCAGGTCTGGGGGAGGGACTGAGATTTGTATGTCTCACAAGCTCCTAGCTGTACAGCACTGGCTAGCAGGGCATTAGCCTTTTGAAGACAGAAGGAACCTGAGAACTCATTCAAGCCAGTGGTTCACAGTCACAAATGATCATTAAGATCACTGGGAGCACCTTAGGATGATTCCCAGGCTCCACACCCATGGAGTCATGGATGGGTCCACACAGTTTTTAAGAAGCTTTCTAGCTCTTTGTGATGTACACCTGGGTTTAGCAACCAAAAATGGGTGTGATCTCCCACTAGAGATGGCAAAACTGAGGCCCAGAAACTACTGGAATTCCAGGGAGAAAGATTCTGTTGATCTTCTTTCCAGAAACGAAGCCATACTTTGTAAAATAATTTAGGGACATTTACTCTGAGCCAAATTTGAGGTTCATGACCCAGACCCACACCCAAGAAGCCTTTAGCAAGTGAACTGGCCATGGTAGGGTTACAGATTGGTTTTATACATTTTAGGGAGACAGAGATTACAGGTAAGGTCATAAATCAATACATGAAAGGCATACATCGGTTTGGTCTGAAAAGGTAGGACATCTCCAAGGGAGGCCCACAGGTTACAGGTGGGTTTGAAGATTCTTTACCTGAAAGAGTTAGGCTCTGTCTAGTAAACCAGAAATCAGGGAAAAGGAATGCTAAGATAAAGAAAGGTCTGTGAATCAGAGACAAACTACCTGATCCATGCCCAGACCCTAGTGCAGTGGTTTTCCACCTTCTAATGCCTCGGCCCTTTAATACAGTTCCTGTAGGTCGTGACCCACAGGTTGAGAAGCACTGCTCTAGTGGTTTGTTCTGTATATGGAGGACCTGCAGGTGTGTCCTGAACAGCCTTAGGCCTATTAATGAATCACGAAGGACATCACTAAGAAAGTGAGAGGAACATGATGAGATATGTCTGATCTCCTTTCTCATGGCTAGAAACTCAGTTTTTGGGATCTTCTTGGCCAAGAGGGGGTCCAGTCAGTCCCTGAAGGGAGAGCCCGAAGATTATATTTTAGTTCACAATATAAAGGGATTTTCCTGAAGGAATAACCCCTGTAGATTTTGCCACCCTAAATGAAGTGTCCCCTTTGAAGCCACAGAAATAACTAGATCCTATACATAATTTTCTCGTTAAAAGCTATTAGAAGAGAAAATCAATTTTTTGATGGCTCTTTTAGAATGATAAATACTCTAAATTATTTTAGTTTTGTCCTAATGGTAGGGGTGGTAGTGGTGGTAAGGAATGGCTATTAAGCAATTATGTTATTCAAACACATCATTATTATTATTACCAAGATGAGTGGACTCATTATAATTGAACAATAAAAGCATGAATGACTGTGCATTGTTATTAGTGTCTGTTTCAGGGCCCCTGCCTTCCCCAGGGGCTCCTGCAGTCAGCAGATGTGATTCACCATGTACCATAGTTGGAGTGTGTAACTTGTAGACCAGTAGGTTGGTTTTGAGCATCATCTCATATGGTCATCTTTTCTAGTTAAGACTCTTACCCCCAAGATAACATAATCCTGGGAAGACTGTGGTTTCCCCAACTCTACTCTTGTTTTCCTCCCATCCTCTTTTTCACTTTGCAGCCAGTGATCTCAGACCCGTGAGCTGGCATTGTAATTCCTTTGCTTAAAACCTGCCGATGTGTGCCTATTTACTTTAGGATCAAATACAAATCCGTGGCAAAGCTTCTCAGGCTCTTAAATGAAGTGCCCTGCTTCCTTCCATAGCCCCAATCCACAGCCATCGCTCCTCTCCTGCTCACCATACTGCATCAGCTTCCAGAATGTTCCAACGTCTCCTGTTTCTGGAATGTTCTAACACATCTGTCACCTGAGGCCTCTGCACTTACTTCATTGACATGTCATTGATTTTTTTCTTTCTAAGTTTATTTCAAAATTCTATATTGGATTTGAGGTTTTCATAATTCTCAGCTTATGTTTTAGAAGTAACTATAAATATTTTAAATAAACTTTTCATTTTGAGATCATATATATATACACACACACATGAAGTTCTAAAGCAGGTTTTATTTTCTTTTTACCCAGTTTCTATCAATGGTATTTGTGAAAACCTTAAGTGTAATATCCTAACTAGGACATTGCCATTGATAGAGGTAAGATGAAGAACACTTCCAGCCCCACCGAGATCCTTCACATTTCCTTTTTATATTCACACTTCCCTCCACTGTTATCCTTCCTTAATCTCTGGGACTGACTCATATTTTCCCCACATCTATAATTTTGTAATTTCAGGAATGCTATACAAATAAAATCCTACCGTAAATTTTGGGATTTGCCTTTTTTTCACCACCATAAACTCCCTCGAAATTCATCAAAGTTTTCTCATGTATCAACACGGTATTCCTTTTATGGCCGGGCAGTCCTCCATGGTATAGATGTCCTGCAGTTTAACTGTTCACCCACTGAAGACCATCTGGATCTCCAGTTTGGGGCTATTCTGCATAAAACTGCTCTGAACATCCGTGTACAGGTTTTTGTGTGAATACACCTTCATTTCTCCGGACAACCTTCCAGGAGTGCAATTTTCCAAGTCCTGTGTTAATTGCATGTTTAGTTTTTAGGAAAAAAGCTGCCAAGCAATTTCCCAGAAGGGCTGTACCATTTCACATTCCCACCAGCAATGTAGGAATGATGTCGTTTCTCCAAATCCTTTCCACTACTTGGTGTTGTCAGTTTTTTATTTCAGTCATTCTAGTAGGTGTGGTTGTGTCTCCATGTGAATTTAACCTGCCTTTCCCTAATAGTCAATGATGTTTAACATCTTTCATATGCTTTTCTGCCATCTAATTAAATTTTTTTCAATGGTTGAGTTTGGGTTCTTTATATATGCTAATCTTTTCTCAGAAATGTGGTTTGCAAATATTTTTTCCCAGTCTCTTGTTATATTTTTTCATTCTTTTAAAGGGGTCTTTTTTTGGCTTATAGCACAGTTGTTGCGGTGCCAGCCACACACACCAAAGGTGGCAGGTTTGAGCTCAGCCTGGGTCTGCTAACCAGCAATAACAACTATAATAGAAAAATAGCCAGGCGTTTTGGTGGGCACCTGTAGTCCCAGCTATTTGGGAGGCTGTGGTGAGAGAATCACTTAAGCCCAAGAGTTTGAGGTTGCTGTGAGCTGTGACACCATGGCACTCTACCGAGGGCGACATAGCGAGACTCTGTCTCAAAAAAAAAAGGTATTTTTACAGAGCAAAAGACTGTTGATGAAATCTACTTTCACAGATAGTTCTTTTGATGTCGTCTAAGAAGTCTTTACCTTGCCTTACTTTCCCCATATTTGTCCTATGTTTTCCTAAGAAAGCTGTAGTTTTACATCTTGAATTTGAGTCCATGACTCGTTTTGAGTTAATTTTTATATTAGGTGAAAGACCTATGGCAGAAATGTCAGAATCCTTCTTTTACTCATTTTTTTTTTTTTCTCCCATGGCTGTCTAGTTGCTCTAAGAGCCTTTATTATAAAAGCTATCCCTTCTCCTTTGACTTGTTTTGGCACTTTTATCAGGACTGTGGGCACATTTGTGTGGGTCTGTTTCTGCGTTCTCGGTCTGTTCTCTTGATCTCTGCGTATCTCCTCCCACCACCACACAGTCTCCATCATCTTTGCTATATGGTATCTCTAAATCAAGTAGAATGATTGTTCCCATTTTATTCCTTTTTTCTTCCCTAAAGTGTTTTAACTTTAGCTATTTTATTTCCTCTTTCTGTTTTTTCTCTCTCTCTCTCATATGTGTCTCTGAGAACAATTTTGTCTGGATCTCCAAATTTTCCCTGAGATTCTGATAGGAATGGTGCTAAACCTTATGTTAGTTTCTGTGGCTGCTGTAGCAAATTACCGCAAACTTATGGCTTAAAAGGACAGAATGTAGTCTCTCAGTCAGTATTGGGGGTGCCAGAAATTTAAATATTCAAATCCCCCCTCAGGACACTGGGGGGGGGAATCCTTTCCCTGCTTCTTCCCGCTTCTGGTAGCTACCGGCATTTCTTGGCCACGTCATTCCAGTCTCTGTCTTTACACCACGTTCTCTGCATGTGTGTAATCGCCACTGCCTCTCTCTCATAAGAACATCTGGAAAATCTAGAATCATCTCCCCTTGGCAAGGTCCTTAATTTAATCACATCTGCAAAGACTCCCTTTTCAAAAATAAAGGAACATTTACAGATTTCAGGGATTGGGACCTAATATCTTGAGTGGTTATATTCATCCCGTTATAAACCTATATATCAGTTTTGGGGAAGCTGACAGCTTTCCTATAGTGAGATTCCAATCCATGAACTCTATTTATTTAAATCTTCTTTTATTTCTTTCATCTGTGTTTTATAGTTTTCAGCATGCAAATCCCCAACAGGCTTTGCTAGATTCATACCTAAGTATTTATTTATTTCTTAAGTAAGTAAAAATGGTATTATATTTTTAATTTTTTTTTTTTTGAAACAGAGTCTCACTTTGTCACCCTTGGTAGAGTTCCATGGCATGATAGCTTACAGCAACCTCAAACTACTCTTGGGTTCAAGTCACCCTCTTGCCTCAGCCTCTTGAGTAGCTGGGACTACAGGTGTTCACCACATGCCTGGGTATTTTTAGAGATGGGGTCTTGCTCTTGCTCAAGCTGGTCTCGAACTCCTAAGTGCAAGCAAGCTACCTGCCTCAGCTTCCCAGAGTGCTAGGATTACAGGCATGAGCCACTATACCTGGCCTTGTATTTTTAATTTTAATGCAATTAATATATTCATTACTAGTATATAGAAATACAGTTGATTTTTGTGTATAGGTATTGTACCCTGCAACCTTACTGAATTTACTAATTATAAAAGTTTTTTATTGATTTTGAGGGATTTCTGTCCAAACAACTATGCCATCTGAAAATAGGGAAAGTTTTCTTTCTTTCTTTTTTCTTTTTTTTTTTTTTGAGACAGAGTCTCATTCTGTCACCCTCCATAGAGTGCCATGGCATCACAGCTCATAGCAACCTCCAACTCTTGGGCCCAGGTGATTCTCTTGCCTCAGCCTCCCAAGTAGCTGGGACTACAGGCACCTGCCACAATGCCCAGCTATTTTTTGTTGCAGTTGCCGCTGCTGTTTTAACTGGCCGGGCCCGGGTTTGAAACTTCCACCCTGAGTATATGGGGCCGGCGCCCTACCCACTCAGACACTCTGTACTATTTATTATTTTTATACATACACTTTTTATTTATTTGTTTAATTTTGCCTATTGCCCTGATGTCCATTACTATATTGAATGAACTATAGTTGATGTGGATAGAGCTGTCCCACACCTCCTGCACACATACCAGAATGTTAGAGTAGACATCTTGCTTTTAGGGATAAAGCAGTCAGTCTCTTAATAGTATGATCTTAGCTACAGGGTTTTATTTCTAGATTTCCTTTATCAAGTTCAGGAATTTCCTCTACCTACCTGCCTTTCTGAGAATTTTATCATGAATGGGTATTGAATTTATCTATTGCTTTTTCTTCAGCAATTGATATGAGTATGTGATCTTTCTTCTCTAATTTATCAATATATTGCATTATATTTATTGATTTTTTTAAATATTGAACTGGCCTTGCGTCCTAGAAATAAAGCCCAGTTATTCATGTTATATAATTCTTTTTATATATTGCTGAATTTTACTTGGCAATATTTTATTAAGCATGTTCATATCTACATTCAGGAGGGATACTGATCTGTAGTTTTGTTTTTGTTCTATTCTGTGTCTGGTTTTGATATCAGAGTAATATTAGCTTCATAAAATATATTGAAAGCTGGTATGGTGATGCAAGTCCCAGCAACTCAAGAGGCTGAGGCAGGAAGATTTCCAGAGCCCAGGAGTTCAAGGCTGTAGTCACCAAGACCACACCTCTGACTAGCCACTGCACTCCATCCTGGACAATATAGTGAGAACTTACCTTTAAAAAAATGGAAAGTATACCTTTTTTATTTCTGGAAGAGGTTGTATAGAATTGTCAATTCTTTAAATGTTTGGTGGAGTTCTCCAATAAAACCATTTGGGGCTGGAGATTTCTTTATGGGGAGTTTTTAAATGGCAAATTTTATTTTCTTAATAGTTATAGAGCTGTTCAAATTATTTTCTGTTGGGTGATTTGTAGTAGTATGTGTTTTTCAAGGCAATAGCCCATTTTCTCTACTTTGTTAACTTTATACACATAGAATCATTTGGAATATTCCCTTATTCCTGATGGTGGAAGAGCCTGCAGTATCCCCGGTTCCCTTGTTTTCTTTCTCCCATTGCTGATTTTCATCTTCCCTTTTTTTCCCTTTGTGATTCTTACTAGAGTTTGTTATTTAATTGATCTTCTCAAAGAAATGGCTCTTTTTAAGTGGAAGTAATCTATTATTTTTCCATTTTCAATTTCATGGGCTTCTTGTATTTATTATGTCTTTTGTCTTTTTTTTTTTTTTTTGCTTGCTGTAGGTTTATGTTGCTTTTTTTTTTTTTTTTTTAGTTTCTTGATTTGGGAACATAAGTTATCAATTCAAGAATTTTATTCTTTGCTAATGTAAGCATTTGGTGCTATAAATTTCCCTTTCAGCAGTGCCTTAGCTGTGTTCCACAAATTTTGATATATTGTATTTTCATTTTCATCTAGTACAATGTATTTTTAAATTTCCTTAAGATTTCTCTTTGGATCTGTGAGTAATAGTTGATGTGGATAGAGCTGTCCCACATCTCCTGCACACACACCAGAAGTAGAGCCTCTTGGGCAGCGCCCGTGGCTCAAAGAGTAGGGTCTTGGCCCCATATATGGGAGGTGGTGGGTTCAAACCCGGCCCTGACCACAAAAAAAAAAAAAAAAGAAGAAGAAGAAGTAGAGCCTCTTCAGAATTTTCTAAAGGTCATTTGTGCCATGCTCTTATTATAACATGGATGAAGCAAATATTATCAGCTATGAGGAAGCAAGTCATTAAACCCCTGAGGAGTACCAGACTCAGTCCACAACACCCCAACACATGAGTCTGCTCATGCTGCCATAACAATCATGGGCAGGGCGGCTTAACAACAGAAGTGTCTGTTCCAGATGCTGGAAGCTCAAGATGAGGGTGTTAGCATGGTCGATTTCTGGAAAGGGCTCTCTTTCTGCTTTGCAGACAGCTGCCTTCTTCCTATACACTCACATGGTAAAGGGAAAAGATTTTTCTCTTCCTCTTCTTATAAGGCCACCAATCCTGTCAGATTGGGGCTCTACCCATAAATTTTTAACATTATTTAACCTTCACTTAACCTTATTTACTATAGCTTATCTCCTAAATTTAACTTTACCTCCTAAATTACCAAACGTAACCTTAATTACCTCCTAAAGCCCCAGTCTCCCAATGAGATTGGGAGTGCCATAGCACCTGCACTCTCATGAGCCCCTGTACCCTTAGAAGAAAACCTGACTCTTTCTCAGTTCTCACAGGTACAGTTAGGTATTGCTCGATTTTATTTATTTATACTTTGTCCAAAGCTCTGCACCAGACAGCATGGAGGCAACAAGGGAGTATTCTGCCCTCCAGGGTTATCTCCTAATCAGTTACTTCCTAATCCAGGTGCAGAAACTTTCTACATGAGATGGCCCTAAGAGATAGATCTGGACCCACATGCTGGCTCCACCAGTTACTATTTGTGTTGAATTTATGCAATTCATTTATTTATATTCTTCACTGTTACTTAGGGACAAATATACTCTCTGCCTACAAGGATCACAGTGATCAAATGATACCAGATATGCATGTGAAAAATAATAATGTGCTCTGCATTGTTGTCATACACGAGAAAATGATGACTTGATTCACGTTACTGGACCAAAGGGGACATGGCTAAATAGGGAGGAAAATGAGGCCGGGGACAAGGGATGGGGCTACATGGTGCAGGACACTGAGGGCCATGTTACGAAACCTAATCTTTATTCTCAAGACAGGTTAACTGTGAAGCCCAGTGCATATCATGTGATATACAAACAGTCCTTTTAATTGCACAGAGCAGGTACTACTTTCTCAGTGCTCAATGTTTTAAAAAAAGAGGAAAAAAAGGAAATTTAGAGCGGTTAACTCATTTGCTAAGATCCCATAGCTAGTAATTGGCAGGGCTGAGATTTCTGACCTTATTCCAGACCTTTGTCAACAGCCCTGCCCAGCTGTTGTGGGAACGCACATCAGCCCCTCAGTGGGACTTGGACATAAAGCCCATTTTTGCGCTCACAGACCCATAGGTATCAGCATGGCAGAAACAGGGCCCCCTCCACATCAGCAAGATTCCCCTACATGATGGGAACTATTTTGAATTTAGAAATGGCTTACAGCTCCTATGTGTTGTGATGATAAAATCTGGATTTCCTTTGATTCGTCAAAGTTGTGCTTAATCTGCATCACCCACATCAGGAGGTACAGCCTAGAGGCCAAAATCATGACTTGTGAGTGAGGAATTTTCTCAGATGAATCTCAATGAGCAAGATCTATGACCTAATGAATGCATTAATCTCTCCTTCATCTCAAAGTTCCATATGTGACTGTAAGACTTTGTTATTCACTTGCATTTTTGTTGCGTTTGTACGTACTCAGCTGGTAGAGTTTCACCTTGGGCATTTTATCTACAGACTGTGAATTGGCTTTCTTCAATGTCAGGCACATGGACGTTTCTAGATCCTTATCTCTCATGAAGAATGTAGAGCACCAGTTGCTGTACAAATCATTCCTAAATACATCTGTCTGGAGACGGATTAATAACAGACCTTGATTAATGATGCCCAATGTGATTCTGGGGCTTATAAGTCTTACCCACAAGAGAAAACATATATCAGTAAGTGTCAAGGCTATGCAGTTATGCAGTGTAAATGCCAAAGTTCCTCAAAGACGTAGATAACCAAATTTCAAAATATAGCCTGTGATAACGCGAGTATATATTTCCTGTGAAAAATATACAACTCTTTATTAACATAGCAATGCATTAATCTAGGAGGATTACTAATAACTGATGACTTGTATAACATATTTAATGATACCCTTAAGAGTAATATTTTAAAAATTATAAAGAGCTAGTACACTTAGGTATTCATAATTGCCAACTTTGATTCTACCCTTCGTTTCCTTCTGTGCTTTCAATAAAACTTGAACATTTTCTTCTTTTCCTTTGTAGTAGTTTTGGTATCAAAAGCCCCTAGGCTACCAGGTATTACTAATTCCTTGGTGCTTCGAATTAGAGACCCTGTAATTAGCTTTAATAGCACCTGAAGTAAACACAGAATCAAATTCTTATCTATGATGTCTCTATTTATACCAGAGAATCCCAAAGGGCCCCTTTTAGCTGTTTCTTTACTCTCCTTTGTTTTTGCAAGAAGTAGAAACTTATGTTTTCTCCTCAGTGGTTTTGGCAGAAAGCAGAAATTGCCACAATCCACTTTGCACATCTCCAGCCTCCATTTTCACCCACGACTATTGTTCTCCAGCCAAATGTCCTTCTGCTTCACCCTTTCCCGTGCCTGTTCCCCAAACTTTTCGGGGCTATTAGCCACATGTGGCTATTAACATTCAAACAAATTCTATTATCCAGACTCTGTATTTGTGGTGCCCAAAGAAAGCAACTGACATGGAATACCTAAAAAGAAAATAAAGTGTTACTATTTATTATTAAAGCATTTTTATGGGCAGTGGTGGGGAGCAGAATGGGAAGTGCTTGTGGGTACATTGCTGCCTCTAGAATGTGCCCAATCTTCATACAGGTCTAGGGGTAGAAAAGTGTGCCCCTTTGGTGCCAGCTTCCTTTCATTTGGCTTAATGATTAAAACCATGGATGGGGAATCAGGAAAATCTGCATTCAAATCCCATCTATCACCTGCCCCCAGTTTGACTCACTGCCTCGACCTATAAAATGGGAGTAATAACCTCAGAGGGTTGTTATCAGGATTAACAGAGATCCTGGATGTGGAGGTCTGAGTGTAGTGCCTGGCAACTCAGTAAGATTAGACTCGACAAGTATTACCTACCGTTCCTGGATTGAAAGGCAGACAGCGGTTAATAAGCAGACAGCCAGTGCTCGGGTATATGATTTCTCAGAATCTGGGTTTGGTGTCACAGAAAGAATTAAGAGAGCAATTTTATATTATTCCATTTAAGATTCTCCCACAAAGTTTAGCTTTAAAAAGAAAACCCTAAAAGAAAACCCTGACGACGACTATGTAGGAAACTTGTATATTTCATTTCAAGAAATATTCAAAATCCAATGCTTGTTGTAGGCTACTGTCTCTCCGGTCATTAACATACATGTCGGTTTCAAGAAACACCTTTGGTTAGAAAATGGGTTTCCATTTGCACCAGTCCTTATAGCTTCAAGCTTTTATGTCCGGTTACTCTGGAAAATATAATAAAGGTATAAATATTTATTATGATGAATTATTTTAACCATATAGTTAAAAGGCAACAGTCTTGTAGGTTGGCCGAGTGTGGGGGGCTTCTTAAACCCCAGATTCATGAGGGAGGAGGAGATTCTCCTGTGGGGTCCAGGTCTAGAGCTGACTGCATTGCTTTTGCATACACATAACTATGTGTGATTTTTTTTTTAATTTTATTGAATGGTAACTATGTACATTAATGCACTTCTGGGGTACAGTGTGGGGTTTTCGCATGCAATCCGAAATACTTCCATCAAACTGATCAACACAGCCTTCATGTCATTTTCTCAGTTATAG
>CAUYQV010162228.1:0-17708 GCA_963574575.1 Galagoides demidoff | reverse complement strand
TTCTGGGCTCAAGCGAGTCTCCTGCCTCTGCCTCCCAAGTACCCAAGTAGCTGGGACTACAGGCGCCCGCCACAACGCCCGGCCATTTTTTGGTTGCAGCCATCATTGTTGTTTGGCGGGCCCAGGCTGGGGATTCGAACCTGGCACCCTAGGTGTACGTGGCTGGCGCCTTAGCCGATTGAGCCACAGGCGCCGAGCCAGACACGGTCTCTCTTGATCAGAGACACTCAAGAACCTTGACTTCAAATAATGCTGTGCAACCTCAGGCGTTAGGAACAGGGCAAGGAAGCAATGTTTCCTTTTCTATTCCTGATAAAAGCATTTCAGTACAGGACAATTCAGTCAAAATTGGTATTATTTTACAATCTTCTGAATCACTTTGGAAAAGTATCTTAATTCAGTTTCTGTGACTTGAATATCTGGAAATAAGGATGTGCCCAAGCATCTATTAATGGCTATCAAATAATAACGTCCATAGCCTTTAGCCTTTAGAAGTGAGGTCAGGATGTTGTGGGCACATGGGCAGAAGCAGAAGTCAGGAGAAGGCGGCACGGTCAGTACCCCTTACTGAAAAATGAGAAATTTGAATGAATGCCTTCTGCGTCAGGCTTTCCTTAAGCTCAGAGGAGTGCCACATGCTGAAAATTATATAACATTATGCAGAAGAAAGGAATTTTTAAAAATCTTTTATTTTTCTTTTTGAGACAGAGTCTCACTATGTTGCCCTCAGTAGAGGGCTGTGGCATCACAACTCACAGCAACTTCAAACTCTTGGGCTTAAGGGATTCTCTTGCCTCAACCTCCGAAGTAGCTGGGACTACAGGCACCTGCCACAACGTCTGGCTCTTTTTGTTGTGGTGGTTTGGCAGGCCCAGGTCAGATTCGAACCCTCCAGCCTTGGTGTATGTGGCTGGCACCCTAGCCTCTGACCTATAGGCGCCAAACCAGAAGGAATTTTTTTTGTTATCAGTGGCTTGATAATGAGAAGATGTGTCTCAAGGGCTTTAGTGTCCATAGTTGTCCTTTAGGAGCGTATTACATGTATGTGTTCAGTAGTGTAGGACACAGTTTTTAATGGTGTGTTACATAGTATGTGTTTGGTACTGTACTGCATAGGGTGTGTTTGCTAGTAGATGACATAGTGAGTGTTCAACACAGTATTACATAGTGTGTGTCATATGGTGTGTGTTCAGTAGAGTATTATACATATCTAGTACACACTAGTACATAGTGTGCACTTTTTCTATTATTTATTATTTTTCCTTAGCAGGTTTTAAACAAAAGGTATTGCATTACCTAACATAGTACCATAATATGTTCTGTGACTCTGTGTACTGTTTTAAGCATTAGATATTCATGTTTAATTGCAAAGGAAACTCATAAATAAAAACAGTAGGAACAAATTATTGAGAGCTAATTTATGAAAATTCTTAAATGCATTTTTTTTTTTTTTTTGGTGAGACAGAGCCTCAAGCTGTCCCCCTGGGCAGAGTACAGTGGTATGACAGCAACCTCCAACTCCTGGGCTCAAGAGAGTCTCCTGCCTCTGCCTCCCAAGTAGCTGGGACCACAGGCGCCCACCACAATGCCCGGCTATTTTTTTTGGTTGCAGCCATCATTGTTTGGTGGGCCTGGGCTGGATTCAAACCTGCCCCCTTAGGTGTATGTGGCTGGCACCTTAACTACTTGAGCCACAGGCGCCAAGCCTTAAACACTTTTTTTTTTAAAAAAAGGAACTATATATTAAATCTTCCAATTCGGCTTGGTGCCGAAAAACAAAAAAGCAAATTGTGCTTTTATTTATTATTTTATTTTGAGACAGAATCAAAATAAAACATTGAGCTGAAAGCAACCTCAAATTAACTCCTGGGCTCAAGTGATCCTCCCACCTCAGCCTCCTGAGTAGACTGGCTAGTTTTTCTATTTGTATAAAGTTTTTTGGGAGTCCCCAGATGTGGGGTCTCCTATTGTTCAGGCTGGTCTCAAATTCCTGAGCTCAAGTGACCTCTCATGTCCTAGAGTGCTAGGATTACAGGTGTGAGCCACCATGCCCAGCCCGTACAATGGTTATGCAATACCAAGTAAACAGAGAAATTAGGGATGAGTCTGTGGCTAACAGTAAATTCAAACAAAGTGCCTAGGTTTGCTTTGCTACCCTAAGAGTTATTTTCTGAGTAACTCAATCTTCTCTCTGCACACACCAATACATATATATTTTCTTTATTTCCTTCTTTCCTCCTTCCTTCCTCTCTCCCTTATTTCATTCCTTTCATTCTTCCTTCATTCCTTCTCCCTACCTCCTCACTCCTACCTATCTATCCATCTGTCCATCATTTTTATAAAGCAACAAATCAGGTTTAGACTATTTATTTATTTATTGAGAGGGAGTCTCACTCTGCCACTCTGAGTAGAGTGCCATGGCATCATAGCTCATAGCAACCTCAAACCCTTAGACCCAAGCGATCCTCTTGCCTCAGCCTCCTGAGTAGCCTCCGGAGACGACAGGCATCTGCCAAAGTGCCCGGCTCATTTTTCTATTTTTAGTGGAGATGGGGGTCTTGTTCTTGTTCACAGTGGTTTAGAACTCCTAAGCTCAAGCAGTCCGCCCACCTCAGCCTCCCAGAGTGCTAGGATTACAAGCATAAGACACCAGAGCTGGCTAAGTCACTTTTAGATTTGAATTAGGATCAGACACAGAGTGTCATCTAATTCTCGCTTAGGCATTGTAATCCGGTCTACAGTGTGGTTAGGATGCCCAGATTTCATCGAGAGCATCTCCGATGTGAACGGGACAGACATCTGGCCTGCTGCCTTCTGCGTGGGGAGTGCGGTAAGCCTGCCTGATTAGTCTGCCCTCTTCTCTGCCTGTGCTCCCTGGTGTGCTGTGGACCTCAAAGTTCAGCAGTAGCAACCCAGGTAATCTGTGAGAAATGTGGATTCTCAGGCCCTGCTCCAGACCTGGGACCAGGAATGCAGCCAGCTGCTGGGGTCTTAGCAAAGCTTTCCTGGGGGCTGCTCTGCTCCCACCTCAGCCCCTCAGCACACACCTGCACCTTGCCTGAAAGAGAGCCACAGTCAAAACCAGTGGCAAAAACACAACATTCTCAATATATTGGATGTATTTTGCTTAATGAAATATACATTTAGGATCGACGCCTGTAGCTCAAGCTGCTAGGGTGCCGGCCACATACACCAGAGCTGGTGGGTTCAAATCCATCCCGGGCCTGCCAAACAACAATGACAACTACAATAAAAAAATAGCCAGTTGCTGTGGCGGGCGCCTATAGTCCCAGCTACTTGGGAGGCTGAGGCAAGAGAATCACTTAAGCCCAAGAGTTTGAGGTTGCTGTGAGCTGTGATACCATGGCACTCTACCAAGGGCGACAGCTTGAGACTCTGTCTCCAAAAAAAATAAAAAGAGAACTATACATTTAAATAGATTAAATAGAATATGTAATTATATAAGCAAATAAGTAAGTATACATTATACATGCACACAGACACATACACGGACATGTGATACTCTATCCCCTCACTGGTGCTGGTGCCATGTACAAACGTCCACACGCTAATGCCGACCCGACTGTGGTGCCAGCATCCTTGCTCCTCTTCCCCTCCAATGAAGCATCTATCTCTGCCATGATAGTGAGGCATATTGATCTGGCTTTATTTATTTTTTGGCCAGGGCTGGGTTTGAACCTGCTACCTCCGGCATATGGGGCCGGTGCCTTACTCCTTTGAGGCACAGGCGCCGCCGTTTTGATCTGGCTTTAAACACCCCCTTCTCCTTCTACTTGAACGTACATTATGAATTTTTCCTGTGCATGTTAATTCATTCATGGAAAAAAGCTTATAGTTGAAAGCGCCTGTGAATGCTCACACCACTCTAAACCTCACGTCTTAGAATCTCTCCTGCTGCTCTGGTACAGTGGACCAGAAGATGGAGTCCCTTAGTCAGATCTGGCTGACAGACGGGACAAACACACACCCCCTTGGTTCCATGGCCTGCATGCACATATATCCTAAGAACTTTCGAGGGCTGCTTCCTGGCGTGGGAGGCATCTGCTGTTTTATTTCCCGGGTGGGCTGGGCAGCTCATGCCTGTTCCAGATGCTGTGACGTTGGACTCTGCTTGGTTACAGATGTGGATACAGCTGTTGTACAGTGCCTGCTTCTGGTGGCTGTTTTGCTATGCAGTCGACGCTTACCTGGTGATCCGGAGATCAGCAGGACTGAGGTATTCCCGGAGGAAATAAGTGATGATTTCTGCCCTAGATCCGTGGTATGAGGAAAGTTTGGAGATAGCACTAAGCAGAGTGTTTGGTGGCAGGGCAGACACTGTCAGTCAGAAGCTGCCTGCTGGCCCCTTTATCTAGAAACAGCTACGACAGCTCAATATTTGTAAGAGGCCAATGGCAGATTGAAAATTCTGCCTTAAAATCTTTATATGGTTTATTGGTTATCCCTCACACACCCCCTGCTATCCCCCAGCAACCACAAATCTACTTTCTATCTGTAGGCATTTACTTATTCTGGACATTTTATATCAGTGGAATGATACAATACATGACCCTATGTGCTTGGCAGGTTAAACTCAGCGAACATACCAGATGACCACTTTGTTGCCCTGGGTTAAGTGCTGTGGCATCATAGCTCTCAGCAACCTCAAATGCTTGGTCTCAAGCCATCCTCTTGCCTCAGCCTCCCCAGTAGCTGGGACTACAGGTGCCTGCCACAATGCCCAACTATTACTATTTTTTTTTTAGAGATAGAATCTCATTTTGTCATCCTCGGTAGAACACCCAACTATTTTTAGAGACCAGGTCTTGCTTTGGCTCAGGCCTGGCTTGAACTCCTGAGCTCAGGCGATCCACCCCTCTTGGCCTCCCAGAGTGCTGGGATTACAGGTGTGAGCCAGTGCACCCAGCCTCCAAAGGGAGTGCTTTGAAGGTACAGCCATCAGACCTGAATTCTAGGCAATAGGAAGGAGGAAGAGGACATGCAGCAGGAGCCAGTTTTCTCCCAAGCCAGCCTTAAGCAGTGCCCTGTGTGTTTTGCATAATGCTACTTATTTATTATTGGCTAGAACTTGGTTTCATGCAACACTCAGGTGCTAAAGGACGTAGGAAATGTACTCTGTGATCTGAGTATGGTGTAGGTCTCCATGACATCCAGATTACGTTACTGAGGGGAAAGGGAAGAATGGCTTTCAGTAGGCAACAAGCAGCCTTGGCCTTGATAAGGTCTTGGCCCCAAAGCCCCTGCCATTGGTACGAGGACCCCTCAACCAGTGTTGGAGGGATCAGAGCTCTGACATACTGGAGGTGTCATAGGCACCCAGTTATGCAGAGAAAAGAGGGGCCTTGGAGTGCCCCAGGGAAGCTGGAAGGAGAGAGCTGCCCCTGCTGTCACAGGATCATGCATCCTGCTGTTTTAGCCACACCTATGGCAGGGAGGTGGGGTGGGCAGTGATGGATGGGACCCGACAGGGCAGTCTGAGAACTGTCTGGATCAGAGGTCAGGCAGAACCCTGAGGAGCTGTGAAAGGCAGTCACCAAACCTTCTCCCCCCAGGAGAGTGTGTGGGAATTCACTTTGAAATTCAGTGTTCAGAAGGCAGGATGGATGGTGGGGATGCTGGGCAGAGTGCGGCCTCCTAGGACCTGCCATCGTGAGAAATGTCTAGATGCCAGGATAGGGGTGACAGTCTGTGGGGTGTGACATGGGCTCTCCCATCAAGGAGGAGCAGGCACAGGGCAGATAAATAAGACAAGTGCTCAGCAGCCCTCAAGGGGAGGCCCCACCCCCCAGTGGATGGTCCAAGCCAGGGCTGAGAATGTGGGTTCAGAGCCTTTGTAGCTCCCCTTTTAAGATCCAGCTTGTTCCAAAGCCGTGGGTGGAGCTGATGGCCATTAAGAGGCTGCAGCTGAGGGGTGCGGTTGGGTTGTCCTGAGCAATTCCAGGGCAGAGGGCTGGGCTTTGCAGGTATGGCTGGGTCCAGCTCCAATTCCTTTCTGGAGCCTTACAGTACTGAGCTGTTTTCTTTGGCACGGGAATATTTTTTCTTTTAATCCTAATCCTAAAAAATGTCATTAAGACAGATTTAAAGTTAAAATTTAAACCATTACTCTGTTTCCGGGTGTGGGATATACAGGTTTTAAGCAGTAACAGAAAGCACTTGGATCTTAGAACAGGCCTCGATTTGAAGTCCCTTTTTGCTCTACAACAACGGAAGTCAGAGAACAGAGAGAGTCTGGGAGGACCTTTGTGTGCCTGGACGTGGAAACTGGGGTGCCGGCTGCTGCCCTGGGGTGGCTTCACACTCACCCACCTGGTGCTGTCTGCAGGAGACCCATCCCATGGTGGGTAGGGAGTTGCACCCAGGCCTTGGCGAGCTCTACCCCTGGCCTTGCTGAGTGTTTATGTCTTCCACCCCCTGCCTGCCCCATCTGGAAGGCCCACAGGCCTCAAGTCCCTGGGGGAAGCAGGGCGGGCTGTGTGGAGGGACTAAGATGAGTGACAGAGACAGTTCAAGAATGCTAAGTACAGGGGGTGGTAGTCACCTGCTCTGCCCTCTTATTCCCACCAGGACCCCTGGAGTGGGCTGAGCTTTCAGACTGATGCACCCAGATTAGGTGCTTTGGAGATTAGGTGTGGAGGGGACTTTGGGAAGGGGTGGGGGAGAAGGTCCTTGTGTATGGGATGAGCAGGGTGTTTAGGGGGCCTCCCCCGCTGCCCTCCCTCCCTTCCTCCTCCCACCCTCTCTGCTCCAGCCACACCAGTACTGAGTCCAGAAGAAGCCCACTCTCCTTCACTCGTGGCCTCTTCCCCCACCTCTAGAGTAGCCACGGTGGGTCACATCCTTCTCAAACTCTCTCCTCCCTTGTTCTCCAAAGCTGACAAAGTTCCCCGCTCTGATGGATTCTGGACATGATACTGGGCCAACTCAGGTAATCCAGGATGATCAAAGTCCTTAACTTTGTCATATCTGCAAACTCTCTTTTGCCACAGGAGGGAACATCGTCACATTTGTTTTGGAGATTAGGACAGACATTCTTGGGGGTCCTTATTTGGGCAATCACAAGTGTTTGGCCACTTTAGCTTATAAACATCATCTCATGTTTTAAATTAATATGGCTCCAATTTCACTTTAAAATCTCCTCCACCCAGCCAGGGCCCCCAGAAATGGGAGGGGTGGGGGCATTAAGCTGCCAGTTTGTCACCTTCTTGAGGTGGTCGCCCCGTGAGGGCAGGGTCTTTGTTTCATTCTCCGCATATCCAGGGCCTACAACAGACACGATCCCTCGCCAGTGAGTGTTGCATTCCCTTGAGATATGACTCACATCCCCCAATATTCACCCTTTAAAAGCGTATAGTCTGCTGGCAGCTGCTCCCCATGGAAAGGGAATTGCCACATGGGGGCAGTTTGCGTCTGGCCTCCTTCACACAGCTTATGTGTGTGAGGTTCCTTGGAGTTGTGGCATAAACCAGCACCTCGCTCCTTGTCACTCCACCCTGTCCTCACATCCTGGTGACCGTCTTGGAGGTTAAGGGTGCAGGAAGCATCTCCTGTCACCAGCTGCTCCTCCTCTCTAGAGAATATGCAGCTGAAGGATTGAGTGGACTTAGGGTCCAGCAGATGTCTCCCCTGCCCCCAGAGCATGGGATGCTGGCAGATTCTATTGCTGGGGTCACCTGACACAGGGCAGGCCCAGCCTAATAGGAAACATGGAGGCAGGTAGGGATGGCCGGGCTGCCTAGCAGAGAACGTAAGCAGCAGAAAGTGGCAGGGGCCTGACGTCCACCTGGCCCTACCAGAGTGCAGATCACGTCTGTTGTAGGTACTGTGGCCCTGGTAGGACCCAGAGGGTTTGTTGTTCCCCTGGATGGGAAGAGTACCCCAGGGCTCTGAGAAGTGGGTCTGGCCCAGGCAGTGCTGCTGGTAATCAGCCAGATGTTTGGATTTAGGGCTGAGACCTTTTCAGCCTCTGGTATCTTCCTGGGATGAGAATGCAGCTGAATTAGCCATGGATAAGGCGGGAGGCCAGTAGGTGTGGAGGGTGGGCAGGAGCACAGCGTGGGGACCTAGCCTGTGAGATGGTGTCTGCTCTGTCCAGGTGCTATAGCAGAACATCACAGACTGGGTGGCTTACGAACAGCAGACAGGTATTTCTCACAGCTCTGGAGGGTGGAAGTTGAAGATCATGGTGGGGCCAAGGCAGTGTCTGGTGAGGACTCACTTTCTGGTTTATAGACAGCAACTTCCTGCTGTGTCCTCACATGGTGGGAGGGGTGAGGAAGTTCTCTGGGGTTCCTTTTATGAGGACACTGATCTCACCCATGAGTCTCCACCCGCATGACCTCATTACCTCCCCAAAGCACCAGCTCCTCACACCATCACCTTCGGGATGAGGATTTCAGCATGGATTTTTTTTTTTTTTTTTTTTTTTGAGACAGAGTCCCACAGGTGCCTGCCACAACTCCCAGCTATTTTTTTGTTGCAGCTGTCATTGTTTGGCGGGCCCAGGCCGGGTTTGAACCTACTGGCCCCAGTATATGTGGCCAGTGCTCTAGCCACTGAGGTACAGGCCCTGAGCCCATGTAGTTAATTTTGCGTTATGTGAATTTCACCTGAATTAAACATTTTAAATACCCTCAGCAGCAACATAAGAAAACTCTTTGCAGAGGGGTTCTGCTCTAGGCACATGGTCCTGACCCAGCTCCAAGGTGGGACTGCTGGGCCCCTGAACTGTGGCCACTATTGTGCTTGTGTCCTAGCACCGTCCTGCTGTACCACATCATGGCGTGGGGACTGGCCTCCGTGCTGTGCGTTGAGGGAGCGGCCGTGCTCTACTACCCCTCCGTGTTCAGGTATGCCGGACTCCCAGCACTTGCTTGGGGGAGCCAATCCCTGGTCCCTGGGGTGCTCTCATGTAGGGAACCATAGGCCATTGTGTTGGGGCCACGGGAGGTTGTGCCTGCAGCCAGGACATGGGGACCACACTGCAGTTCTTTGTACCCTGCAGCCTCTCCCCTCCTAATTGTGTGTCTAGGCACCTGCAAAGCAGCATGAGTCTGTGCAGAAACTTTAGACTGGTGTAGGTGCAGCTCCCTCATGCCCACTCTTGTTACTCCCAGTGCCTCTGGGTGAGCAGGTGAGTTTGACATTCTGAGACTGAGATGATGGGGGAGAAGTGAAGGGGACCCCAGGAGCTCTTCTGTGCCTCCACTCCCTATGCTGTCTCCCTCCTCTTCCGTCCTGTGCTCTTGGCTGTCCCCAACACAGTGACAGGCAAATGTGACCACCTAGGTCTTTCCTCACGTTTAAATCCCAGCCATGTATCTCTCAGCTGCAAAGCCTACCTCTAGGGCAGTGGTTCTCAACCTGTGGGTCCCAACCCACAGGAACTGTGTTAAAGGGCTGGGACATTAGGAAGGTTGAGAACCACTGCTCTAAGGTTATGCCCTCTAACTTTCTGTGGGAGCCTAAAAACTGAGGTGGGCACTGTCTCTTCCTCTGTGACTTTAGAGCTGTATAGACCAGGCACCAGCACAGCACAACCCTTGGGACAAATTCAGCTCCCCACCATTTTTGTCAATAAAGTTTTATTGGAACACAGCCACAGCCATTGGTTTTGGAGCTGCTTCTGCCTGACCACTTCACAGCTAAGTGGCTGTAGTAGACACCAGGGTGTGGCCTGGGAAGCTGAAAATATTCATTGTTTGTCCCTCTACAGAAACAGTTTTCTGACCAACAGCATAGATCATTTCTTCCCCACATTTTTCAACCTCTTGCAGCTACTCAGACATCTCCAAATTGGTGTGTGTTCACCCCTGTTTGTTCCCTCACCTCTGCCCACTTCTGCTTTGCCGCCTCCCTGTTTGGCTGGGCCCAAGCTGTCCCCTCTCCCCTCTGCCTTCAGTTCTCCCTTCCTGCATGCCCTCTGTCTTCCCGCCTGCTTTATGCATCTTTACCTGGTGGTTCTTACTGTGGTAACACAGAGCTCTCTATCACGTTTGTGCTGTGGTGAGTGGGGACTCCCAGGCCCTTCAGTAGAAATCCTTGTCCTTTTCCCTGACAAGAGCCTCTGGGGTGATTGTTACCTATAAGCATGAGGATAACTTGCCCCTGAGATGTGCAGCTGATACATTTTGACTTGCTCCAGGAGAGGAACTGGATCTTATTCATGTTCCTGGTCCAACCAAGTGGTAAATACTCAAATCCTAAGTAGTTAACAGGGCCTTGGTGTACTTGAACTCTGGCTTCCCCTTGATGGGGACCCACCATCGAGAGTGTTTTCCCTTTCTTACCTCTTCCCCACAGGGACCTTTAAAGGCCCCCGAGGGGGATGCTTGGGAGGGCCTCCAGTTTATGAGGCAGGATCATGACGGGTCTGCCCTGCTCCCTGCTGTTCCAGACACAAGAAATGAGTCAGATTTCCTCTGGGCAGAGTCAGAAGCAGATTTATGCATTTCCCCTTTGGTTCTCATCCCCTTATCTGGGTTTCCAGATGTATTTTAGCCCAAGCCTTGCCTCTGAGGAGCCTGACGTGGTTTTCCTCCCTCAGGTGTGAGAGGGGCCTGGACCATGCCATCCCCCACTATGTCACCTCATACTTGCCGCTGCTGCTCGTGCTTGTGGCCAATCCCATCCTGTTCCAAAAGACAGTGACTGCAGGTAAATGGCAGGGCTATTCTCTGGGGGCAGGGCCTCTGGGTACAGCCCCTTGCCTTGGGCTCACATATTGACAAATGTTGGCCTTCTGGAATTATCCATGATGGCTGACATCATTCGACATCCTCCAGAGATGCAGAATAGAGCTGGACAGAGTGGGCAGGTTTAATAAATGAACACGAGCAAGCCTTGCCGACATTCATTTGCTCAAGGCCAAGACAAGTTGACGTTTCCGTTCTGTGCCAGGCTCACTCTGTCTGCTGGGGACAGTCCTTGCATGACTTTGAAGGTGCCATAGGAGCAGAAGGAGAGGCAGGGGAAGGGGGGTGGACTGAGCAGGGTCAAGTCCTGGGTCGCACTTGGCCTATGCCTTCTCTCAGACAGGGGCAGGACGCAGAGCACAAGTAGTGAGTCAAAGGCTATAGGTAGAGCTGGATAAGATGCTGGGGAGAGACCTCTGACCTCTTGGCTGGCTGGGGACCTGCTGTCCAACCCCGACCACCACCTAAAGAAGTGTGACCTGGAGTGAGCCTCCAGCCTGCTTGGGCTGCCAAGGCCTTTTGAGGGTCAGACATTGTGGATTGTAAAACTTCTTTTTTTTTTGAGACAGAGGAGTCTTACTTTGTTGTCCTTGGTAGAGTGCTGTGGCATCACAGCTCTTGGGCTTAGGCGATTCTCTTGCCTCAGCCTCCCGAGTAGCTGGGACAGCAGGCGCCCGCCACAACGTCTGGCTATTATTTTGTTGCAGTTTGGCCAGGTTGGGTTTGAACCTGCCACCCTACTCACTGAACCATAGGCACCGCCTGGATTGTAGAACTTTTTAAAAATATGGTTTAAAGTACTCTATGAGGCTGAACGCAGTGACTTATACCTGTAATCCTAATACTCTGGGAGGCCAAGGCAGGTGGACTGCTTGAGCTCAGGAGTTCAAGGCCAACTTGACCCAGAGTGAGACACCATCTCTACTAAAAATAGAAAAACAAGCCAGGTGTTATGGCAGGCACTTATAGTCCCAGCTACTCAGGAGGCTGAGACAGGAGAATCTTGTGAGCCCAAGAGTTTCAGGTTGCTGTGAGCTATGAGAGCCATGGCTATCTACCCAGGGGGACAGAGTGAGATTGTGTCTTAAAAAAAATATTCTATCCAATAATGGGAAATTATTGCAGCTCTTTTAATGAGTCTTTCGTATCTACATTTAAATATAGTATATTTAGTACAACATTTATAAAATTGCATAGAAAGCAATGATTAAAGTATATGAAATACATTAAAATGATTTATAGGACGAGGACTGAGTCTGGGTGCATGACTCATGCTTACAATCCAGCACTCTGGGAGGACCGGGTAGGAGGATGGCTGAGGCCAGGAGTTTGACACCAGCCTGGGCAACGTAGCAAGAACTCATTGCTATAAAAAATAGAAAAATCAGCCAGCCATGGCAGTGGGAGCCTGTAGTTCCAGTTACTCAGGATGCTGAGGCTGGTGGATTGCTCAAGCCCAGAGTTTGAGGTCTCTGTGACTATGAAGTCATAGTCCTCCAGCTCAGCAACAGAGTGAGGCCCTGATATATACACTTCCTAACCTAGGAAAATCCAGATAAGATCTTGGTAATGTACCATTAATTTCTGAGCTGTAAAAAGGGCCCCATAGCTGTGTACAGTGTTCACATCGGGACAGGCTGGGTAAAGGGAATATGTATATGGGAACTTTCTGTTCCATCTTTGCAACTTTTACATAAATTTACAATTATTTCAAAGTAAATGTTTTAAAAATATACATTCCTTAAGAGCTGGTGGGAGTGCAGCCTGGAAGCTGTGAGGAGTGGGTGTCAGTGACTCCCTTTTCCGCAGGCCTCTGGCTGTGCACCCAGCTCCCTTCTGCTCTGCTCTGCTTAGCTGGCCTTCTCTGCAGCTCAGTGCATAAGAACCCTGACCAGGAAATGGTCCTCTCTGTTTTTTGCAGTGGCCTCTTTGCTGAAAGGAAGACAAGGCATTTACACGGAGAATGAGAGAAAGATGGGAGCCGTGATCAAGATCCGATTTTTCAAAATAATGCTGGTTTTAATGATCTGGTAACCTTTCACTTGTTTTTTTTTTTTTTTTAATTGCTGGAGGGGAGGGATGTGCAAACAACTTGCTTTTTGCCTTTCCAAGTAGCACAGGAAAGCTGTGAGACCCAGCTAGGCCCTTTTGAGGAAATGCACGGATGGCAGGGTAGCAAGTCCAAAATTTAGGAATTTCTGGAAAAATATTCAAATCTCAAATTCTACATACAAAGCCCCCAGAACACGAACACCTGGGTTTAGTGTTGAAATGCCCCAACTGTGGGCATTTGGCATCTCGACTCATTGCTGGAGTTAACCAAGATAAAGACCTGTGTCATGTTTTTAAAGTTCACTCATTGGCCCCCCTCTTGGCCCCAGAACCACCTCTCCAGTGTGATGACTCAAGGCTCAGTTCAGGCCCAGCAGTTTTTCTCTCAGGAGTGTCCCCTACCACTTGTATCCTGCCCAAAAGCTTCAGGTGGAACCTGTGAAAATTGACCTGTAACCAATGCAAAAAAAGATTGGAATCAGAGCATGCTGCACTGTGGTAAATCAATACCTAGCAGGACAGGGCAAGCCCAGTGGTGTTAGTAATTCACCTGATATGTGGAGGTATATTTGGACACCCTCCCTGGAGAGGCGTGAATTATCTCCTGCTAAAAATATACCCTGCTCACCATTTCAAATTTCACTAACCCACCTAGAACAACACTGAAAAATTCCAACATAAAATGTCAAGGTTGGTTTGGGTCTCCATCAAAATGTCAGCTTACTTCTCAAATAAAGAATGAATTCTGGGTTACACAAAACAGTGTCAGAACCTTATACCCTGAAGTGATGTCTAGTGTTACCACTGGAAGGATTTGCTGGTCTCTGCTTTAGAATGAGAGAAGAACATATATATATGTGCATGTATGTAATTTTTTTTTTTTTTTGAGAGCCTCAAGCTGTTGGGTAGAGTGTTGTGGTATCACAGCTTACAGTAACCTCCAACTCCTGGACTCAAGAGAGTCTCCTGCCTCAGCCTCCCAAATAGCTGGGACTACAGACACCCACCATAACGCCCGGCTATTTTTTGGTTGCAGATATCATAGTTGTTTGGTGGGCCCGGGCTGGATTCGAACCCACCAGCTCAGGTGTATGTGGCTGGCACTTTAGTAGGACTTATATTTTTAAAATAAATTCTTAGTGTATGGGCTTGGTGCCCATAGTGCAATGGTTAGGGCACCAGCCACATACTCCAAGTCTGGTGGGTTCGAACCCGGCCCAGGCGTGCTAAACAAAAAATAACAACAACAACAAAGGTATAGCTGGGCATTGTGGCAGGTGCCTATGCCTGTAGTCCCAAGTACTTCGGAGGCTGAGGCAAGAGAATCACTTGACCCCAAAAGTTGGAGGTTGCTGTGAGTCGTGATGCCACAGCACTCTACCCAAGGGGACATAGTGACACTTTGTCTCAATAAATAAATAAATATTTTAAAAAATAATAAAAATAAATTCTTAGTGTGATGATTCCTTGTAGTTTTTTTACTGCTGATGTGGTTATCTCTGTACTGAGTAGAGTTAGCACTTTCAGGTCTTGGTAGAAAATGTTCCCTAACCCCAGCATTTAAAAATGAATTTTATTGCATATTCTCTTTACCTGTGGCCATTTTCTTCCTAACAGTTGGTTGTCGAATATCATCAATGAAAGCCTTTTATTCTATCTTGAAATGCAAACAGATATCAATGGAGGCGCTTTGAAAAGCATTAGAAATGCAGCCAGGACCACATGGTTTATTATGGTAGGTCAATCTAGATTTCAGATTTTTGCTTCAAAAAAAAAAAAGAAAAGAAAAAGAGGCTTGGAGCCTATGGCTCAAGTGGCTAAGGCGCCAGCCACATACATCTAAGATGGCAGGTTCAAATCCAGCCCGGGCCACCAAACAACAATGACGGTGGCAACCAAAAAATAGCCAAGTGTTGTGGCGGGCGCCTGTAGTCCCAGCTACTTAGTAGACAGAGGCAGGAGACTCGCATGAGCCCAGGAGTTTGAGGTTGCTGTGGGCTGTGATGCCACAGCACTCTACCCAGAGGGACAGCTTGAGGCTCTGTCTCAAAAAACAAAACAAAATAAAAAACAATGATGGCTACAAGTAAAAAATAGCCAGGCGTTGTGGTGGGCACCTGTAGTCCAGCTACGTGGGAGGAGGAGGCAGGAGAATTGCTTGAGCCCAGGAGTTAGAGGTTGCTGTGAGCTTCAATGCCACAGCACTCTACCCAGGGCGACAGCTTGAGGCTCTGTTTCAAAAAAAAAAAAAAAGAAAGAAAGAAAGAAACATGTGCATTAGCTGGTGGGGGGGGGGGGGTGCACTCAGTGCCACACAGGATCAATGTTTGTGTCACTTCAAGTTGGGGAAAACCTTATTCACCAGGGCTTTCAGGTAGGACAGCCTTAGCCCTGGTCCCCCACTTTGGAGTTTCACCTGGTTCCTTTGGCCAACTATACTGTGTACTTACCACACATGCATGAAGGAACAGTTCTCAGACTTGTTTTTAGTCTTGAAAACTGTTCTCAATGAAATTCTGTCTGGGCATGGCGGGGCGGAGAGCAGCAGGAGGCCCGAGGGGCCCTGGCCACGCAAGGATGCCACTGTCCGGGGTCTGTGTGGCAGTGGAGCTTATCACTCTTACCCCTGCATGCTCTGACTCTGGCCGTGCCACACCAACCTGTGTGTTTCTTGTCCCTGCAGGGGATACTGAATCCAGCCCAAGGATTCCTCTTGTCCTTGGCCTTCCATGGCTGGACAGGATGTAGCCTGGAGTTTCAGTCCCCCTGGAGGGAGATCCAGTGGGAGTCACTGACGACCTCGGCTAATGAGGGGGCTCACCCAGCTCCTCTGGGCTCCCACAAGCCCCCCGAAAGCCCCACTTGCAGGAAGGAATCGAGACTGGGAGGGCAGACTTCTGACGAAACCCTGAGCATGCTGTCTGAAGGTAACACCCCACCTGCCAGGGCAGGTGGATCTGGGGCCCCAGAGCTCCCTTGGAAAACCTTTCTCAAACAACAAGGTGACCCTGTGTGGAGGAGGAGGTGCCCACAGTGTGAACCGTGGATTTCAGGGTGTGAAGGGCAAGTTCCCGTTGCTGATGGCCACTCCTCTCACACTTGACTTTCTACCTCTCCTTTTCCTGTTTCAGTGGTGCCTTCCATTTACTCCTTTATGGCTCCTGTACCATAGCCTCATATTAATTCTCACTGGCTTCCCCTTGGGTTGGATGACATTTTAGAGCTTTTTGCAAGATATTAAGGGACTACAAGTGATTCTGTTTTATAGATAGCGTTTGTGTGTGGCATTTTGAATGCGAGATAAATTGTCACTTGACACCTGCCATGCATTGGCTGTGAGGCAATGAATGTTATGACATGGTTTCTTTAGATCATAAGTGCAGTTTGATCTATTCGGCTCCCCTGGAGCATTTAAGATGCAAAACCTATCGGCCAGTGCTGGCGCTTCTGGTCTGTCCTTTTCACATGGAGACTCTGGTGTTGTGATCCTCAAACTAATGAGGTGTTTTCGATATCCAGTTAATCTCAGTGGCTCAAATTCCATACCAAGTTCCTATGAACATCTGTGATAAAAATCATGAATACTTAAATGTATTGACCACAAGCATTGACCCCCAAACCCACTCCCAATGACTTGGCCTGCCAGGGTAGCTTGCTGGCACTCAGAATGACATTTTCCTGCCTACTTCACTTAGGTGAAAACTTAAGTCCCAAGATGGCAAGATAAAACCTGCAAAGCTGCTCCATTTTTAGCAGGGGGAGAGGGTTGAGACAAAGTCTTGCTCTGTTGCCAGGTCTAAAGTACTATGGTATCATCATAGCTCACAGCAACCTCAAACTTCTGGGCTCTGGTGATCCTCCTGCCTCAGCCTCCTGAGTGCCTGAGACTAAAGTCACCTACCACTGTGCCTGCCTTGTTTTTCTATTTTTAGTAGAGATAGGATCTTGCTCTTGTTCAGTTTGGTCTCA
Organism: Galagoides demidoff; assembly: GCA_963574575.1. Lineage (NCBI taxonomy): Eukaryota > Metazoa > Chordata > Mammalia > Primates > Galagidae > Galagoides > Galagoides demidoff. The sequence continues at coordinate 972 of CAUYQV010162228.1, read as the reverse complement.
AACTCCTGAGCTCAAACAAGCCTTCTGAGTTGGCCTTTCAGAGTGTGGGTTACAGGCGTGAATCTCAGCACCTGGGCTAGATTTTCTTGATATGGTACAATCAAATTAAAAAAAAAATAGAGAAAAAAACAAGATGCTCAAGTTGATAGATGATTATAACTGTCACCTCAGTTTTTGATTTCATTGTTTTGTGTTGACTAAAGTATCCTTGAAGTTCTGATTGATTACAACATTGATTTTTTTTTTTTTTACAAATTTCAAATTGCAATTATGAAATAAATTCTTAGTAATTTACTCCTCTGTTTGTCTTAGGGTTCCTTGTAAGGTTTTATTTTAGCAAAAAAAAAAAAAAATCTTTGGGTTAGGAAAAAAGTTTGTCTTTATTTGTTTGTTTTTTTTTTATTTTGAGACAGAGTCTTACTTTGGCACCCTGAGTAGGGTACTATGGTGTCATAGCTCAAAGCAACCTCACTCTTAGTCTCAAGCTCTTATCTTGTCTCAGTTTTTTCTATTTATTTATTTTTATTTTTTTGAGACAGAGACTCAACCTGTTGCCCTAGATAGAGTGCTATGATGTCATAGCTCATAGCAACTTCCAACTTGGGTTCAAGTGATCTTCTTGCCTCAGTTTTTCTATTTTTAGTAGAGATGGGGTCTCTCTTTTTGTTCAGGCTGGTCTGGAATTCGTGAGCTCAGGCAATCAGCTTACCTCAGCCTCCCAGAGTGAGTCACCGTGCCCTGCCAGGAAAAATGTATGAACATCACCACTCTGACACCCATGGAGTTTTGAGCTGACAGTTTGTAATGAACAAGCAAGTTGGTCCTTAATGGGTGATGTGTGACAGCTGTTAACTTTATGGTGGCCCACTGGATGTCTAGGAAGGAGGGAGAGGAATTCTGAGAGGATGTTTAGACCCTCCAGGGACATCAGTGCTGCATGCCTGTCCTCAGCAGGCTGCAGAGATTGGGGGG
>CAUYQV010162227.1:0-39852 GCA_963574575.1 Galagoides demidoff | reverse complement strand
CCCCCTCCCCACATTCTTAGGCTATTTGGTTATAGCTTTCATATAAAAGGTATAAATTAGTTTCATAATAAAGGTGTGTACATTGGATACTTTTTCCTCCATTCTTGTGATACTTTGCTCAGAAGAATATTCTCCAGTTCTATCCATGTGAACATGAAGGACGTAAAGTCTCCATCCTTCTTAATGGCTGCGTAGTATTCCATGGTGTACATATACCACAGTTTGTTGATCCATTCATGGATTGGTGGGCACTTGGGCTGCTTCCATGACCTGGCAATTATGAATTGGGCTGCAATGAACATTCTGATACAAATGTCTTTGTTGTAATGCGATTTTTGTCATCTGGGAGTATATGCCACATTTTTTTTATCCTCTCACCCCCAGATGGACATTGGGATTGTCACACACCTTGGCCGCTGTGACTGGTGCAGTGAACATGGGGGTGCAGGTGCCTTTTCCAGATCCTGATCCTGATCCTTTAGGACATATATCCGGAAGTGAGATTGCTGGGTCACATGGTGGTTCTATTTTAATTTTTTGAGGAATGCATGTTCTATTTAGAGTGTTTGGTTTCATGTCTAAGTGTTTGGGGATTTCCCAGCTATCTTTCTTTTATTGATTTGTAGTTTAGTTCCACTGTGATCTGAGAGCATACACAGTATGATTTCTGTTATCTTACATCTGTCTGCGTGTGTTTTATGGCACAGAATGGGGTCTAGTCTGGGTGAGTGTCCTTGTGAGCTAGAGAAGCGTGTGTATTATGCTATTGGATGAAGTGATCTATAGAGTCTGTTATACCCAGCGACTGACGAAGGTGCTGTGTTCAGCTATGTCCTTCACTGATTTTCTGCCTCCTGGATCTGTCCATCACTGGCAGAAGAGGTTGGAGACCTCAGATTAACAGTGGATTCCTTTAATTCTCCTTGCAGTCAATCAGTTTTTGCCCCACGTTCCCTGACCATTTTCCCCCCGGCCACATCCAGTTTGTCTCTTCACAGCCCTCTCAGCCTGGCTATGTGGCCCAATCAAATGTTCTCCCCATCTTTGTTTCTCAGTTTGCCTGAGATTCTATTTTCACATAAGCCTGATGGCCTGAGTCATTCCAGTGTCCCCAATTCCTACTTGCTGAAATGGACAACTACCTGTATTACTTAAATTAACCCCTCCTTATCACTGCACATCTCGCCCCTTCTAGACATATCAGGTGACCACGGCTATGGGTCTCAGCACGTCCTTCTAACACTAATGGAATGAGTGTAGGAGCAGGTGCTTGTATGGAGGACCTGCACAAGAGCATAGCTGATAGATGTTTGACTGAGAGTTAAAAGAGAGCTTTAGTGTTTATCTGGAAGAAGAGATTTGTGTCCTAATGTTTGAGTGTGAAAAAATAAAAATAGAAGAGGAAGATGTAACAAAGAAGAAAAGGAAACAGTTTTGGGGAATCAAATCTCTATTCATAAAGAAAAAAAGAACATATCAACATGTTTGACTAAAAATGATACTGTATTTAGAGTTATGAGTTCTAGTTCCTTCATCTTGGACAATTTGCTCATCCTTTAAATAATGCTTACCTCCTGGCGTCATCGTGAGAATGTGAGAACACAATGAGATATGATTTGCACAAGCTGTTGAATTTCTCCATTAATCTTCATTAAGGGTGAAAGTCAGATGACATCAAATGTTCGCTCACAGATCACCGTTTCACCAACACTGAGCGATGTATACAGAAGAGAGCACGTCTGACCCCAGGTCACTTTCATTTTGTTTAGAGAAGAGGTGAATCCTGATTGCAGTGTCTTGCTTGGCTTACATCATTCCGAGTTCATAGAATTTGAGATTAATGTGTGATGAATGTTTGCAAAGACACATTTTTATTTCTGTCATGCTATGGGGCTTAGCTTGTCTGTCTACTTAGTGTAAGCTCACTTCAATTCTCAGCTGCTAATGGGTTTCTAATTAATGAACCTGTAACAAAAGCATCGAAAAACCCTCTCGTTCATCATGAAGAAGTGAGGCCTGAAATTATTTTCTGGTTTTGTGCGCGCTTTTTTGGCTTGTTTATGTAAGGCTTATTGCCAGATGATGATTTAATTCTCTATACTGCATCAGCAGAACCAATGTTTTTTCCATAATAGAATTTCAGAATTATCTCTTGCATAGTATATGTGGGATTTCTTAAAGTGCTAATTTCAAAGGGTCTCCCTTCCAGAACCTGAAGCTCTGCTTAATTCTTCTTAAAAATGTTTTAAAAACAAGTTCCACGAAGGACTCATTGGGTTGGCCATTTCCGTGGTAGCAGCTTGCCTGTTCTCTGTCTCGGTCTCACAAGAGAAATCAGTTAACACCTTCTAGCCAGGCTCTGTCTTCCCCTGCTGGCTCTGGCCATGAACCCGCCGTGTCCACTCCCAGTGAGGTTAGGAGTTAGACTTATTACTATAAAACTATCCCCACAGGGAGTCCCGGGTGGATATTTTCACCCACCTTTGCAACACAGCTTTGCCTCAATCCTTGACTAGTTCTTTACCATCCCCAGCCCAGGTCTATCTGGGCAGCGCTCGGTACCCAGCTAAGCTCTAACTCCCCCCAGTCCTCTGCGGGTGGGGTGCCGAGCTCTAACTCTCCCCACTTCTCTGAGAGTGGAGTTCCACTCCCTTCACCAACTCAGACCCCTAGCCAAGGGATCACAGGACTGACCCATCACTGAAATCCAGACCTACTACTGGATTCCTCCTCCAGTGCCTGGCTGGAGAGCTGATCTCTGTGGGTTTCTCATCTCTCATGGCTTCACCCCTTGAACTGGAATTCCTCTTTCAGATGAAGAGTCTTCAGTTCTGAGGGCTGTCTCCGGCAGCTGTTCCCTCTGTATGGAGCAGTCTGCTACCCCTCCTCCCACCCCAAACATGTACAACCCTGACTAATTCTGCAGGCATTTCAGCTGCTCCTTCCAAGGCACCCAGTTTGGGGTGGCTATTTTTCCAAATCCCATCACGTACTTCCCCTCTGGCAGTGTGGGAACACAGGACCCTACCTGTCTGCTCACCCACATCTCACCCTGCTCCTGCTCCTTCCTGGGCTGTAAGAGGCTGTCCGTCTTGTTTGCAGTTGAATGTCCATGCCTAGTAAGGGGATGTCATGTCATCATCACCCAATGACAGGCTTGTTGGAGGGCTAAATGTCAACTCCCTGGTCCAGCCCAGTCTGAGTCTGGCACGCCCCTGCCACTGAGGATCTGGCTGCCCTTGAAGAAACCAGCTCTGTAACCACTTTCATTTCCCACGATCTTGTCCTTGGTGGGCCCTAAATCTTCCTTTTCCCAGTCTGAAATACTGGCATTTTGACACAGTCCCGAAACCCTGAGATCAGGGCAGGAGAAGGGCTGTGTGGATGTGAATTTTAGCTCATGGCATCTCTCTTGCCTCCTATGATGCCACCAGAAACTCCTCACACCCCGGCCCTCTGGGGGGCTGTACCTCACATCTTTATGCAGACTGCACGTTGCTACAGGCCACAACCAGCTAATTCCCAGTAGGGGACAGGGCTGAGCACAAGGAGATGTCACACCCAAGTGTCCTCATGCCATCTAGCAGGTGGCATATAAAACTCAATATTTTAAAAAGATTTTTAAGGTAAAGGAAACTAAGCACTAAGTATATGTTGGTAAGTGGAAGGTGCAGATGGTGTCACTGTACACAGTGTAGTCCCAATTCCAAAGGACAAATGCGTGGATCTCTGCAATGAAAAAGTCTCAGAGAGTGAAGCATGTTATCAGAGAGTCAGTGACCTCCGGCCAGGGGAACTATAGATCACTTTTTAGGATTTGTTAATACCCTCTTGAATTTTCCAAATTTTCTTTTGAGTATCTACTAACTTTGTAATCAGAAAAGAATTAAGAATATGATCATTATAGCTATATAAATGTACCATGTTTATGAAATTCATTATGTTCCTAGTCAGAGTTTACAGCCTGTGGGTATTCCAAGTTATCCAGGGTGTAATTTTTTTAAAAATAATGAAAGCGATGTGAGCTCCATTAATGAGAGGCAGAGGGGTGGGCCCCGTGGTTCACACCTGTAATCCCAGCACTCTGGGAAGCCAAAGCAGGTGGATTGTCTGGGTTCATGAGTTGGAGACCAACCTGAACAACAGCGAGACCCTGTCTCACTAAAAATAGAAAAACTAGCCAGGTGTTATGGTGGGTGCCTGTCATCCCAGTTACTCGGGAGGCTGAGTCAGGAGGATCACTTGAGGCTAATAGTTTGAGGTTGCTGTGAGCTATGATGCCATTGCACTCAACCCAGGGTGACAGAGTGAGACTCTGTCTCAAAAAATAATAATAAAAAAAGACAGAGGCAGAAGGGCACCAGGGGTGATTGGAAGCGAGTAAGGATTGATCAGTCCTGCTCCAAACAGTCCATACCCAAACTTCTGGGCTTTATGACATAAACAGTGAGGGAAGTTAAAGAACCAATATTGCAATACTGAGCATGTTAGAGATACACTCCAAAAATGTAGCAAGAGCAGAAATGAGAAGACTAACATGGAAAGAGCAGAAAGAACAAAGGACGTGAAAGGAAAAGAGATTTAAAAGTCTGAGAAACAAATAAGCAAACAGGACACAGATGAAAGCAAGTTAACCCCCAGGCAGCTCAAAACTCCACAGTGTTCAGGAGAGAAAATGGCAAAACACAGAAGGAAAAAAGTGGATAAAGACTCAGGGGTAAGACAAACGTAACTCTGAGAGAAGTGACGTTAATTACAGTGATAAAATCTGAGAAATAAATGAAAGGAGTGAAAAATTCATAAAAATTATAGATAAGGAAAAATTTAAAAATAAACGATCAATTCAGTCAGTTTAAAAATTAAAAGAAGGTAAAGTAAGACAGTCAGCTCACTCTTCTTCACGCTGCCATAACAGAACACCTGGGGTGGGGGGGACACGTATAGAGGACAGACGTTCACGTCTCGTGGTTCTGAGCCGGGAAGTCCCAGATCAGGGCGCCAGCATCTGGGACAGGGCTTCTTCCTGTGCCTTCACGTGGCTGAAGGCAAGAGTGGGAGTGAGTCTGTCTCACGTGGGAGAAGAGCAGAGGAGGACAGCCCTGCCCCAGGAGCCCTGTCCACGGTGGCATTAATCCATTCATGAGGTAACACCACCCACCAGGCCCCACCTCCCAGCTCCACTGCACTGGGGTTAGCTTTCCAGCATTTGAACTTGGGGGGAGCACACTCGGACCACAGCAACAACTGAGAAGGAAAACATATGGGTAGAATTACAATAGACACCTTTTATTAGGGGCTCGCCAGGAGAGCCCCTGGCGTTAGTCTGTGCAATCCTTTTGTCACCCTCTAAGGCCAGTACTGCTATCTTCACCCTCCTTTGGGCCAGGAGGACAGTCAGGTGCACAGGGGAGAGGTTCCCTTGTGGCCACTGGCCGGGAAGGCACAGCATGGGCTTGAACACAGGTCCCCATGTCCAGACTCTGGGGTTTTCCTGATCATTTCACTGTACATACTTCAGCTTGGTACAGAGGAAATGGGGATCTTAAACTCTGTTAAAATCATACCCTCTCTGAAGTAAAAAAGCATGTAAAATAAATAACTGCAGTTCCAATAAAGAAGGAGAAAGGGATGGAGACAAAGACCAAGGTCTGAAGGTTGCTCTGCTGGGCGGAACGTCACTGACTCCTTAGACCTCTGGTCTGATGACACACCCCAAAGACCCTTAGCGGAGGTGGCTCTGCAGTGCTGGAATGTCCCTGAGCTCAGGCACAAAGGCCTGGGAGACAGTCTGACTCTTCCCAAAGGAGAACACAGGGCCTGTGCAGTCTGCAGAGAACGTCCCCTGCCCTGAGCCCTGGGGGCACAGTGCAGCTGCCTGGATGCTGTGAGCATGGTCAGCAGAGAGCTGACTTGACTTGCTTAAGGGGCTAGGGGGGTTGGGAATAGGTGGATAGTTACAGGCAAATCTCGTATCTTTTCCGTTAAATCTTCTTTCAGAGAGGGTTGAGATAGTTGAGCCTCATGTCTGTATACCTTTTTTTTTTTTTTAAATCAACTCAAAAATCAACTTAAAAAAAAGGTTCTTGATTACTGTCTTTACGTTCTAGATCACCTTTGGCAGGTGAATGCTGCCGATGTAAACGTCTAACCTACGCCAGGGTGTTTATAGCACATTGCTGTTTCCGAGTCTCTTGTTTAATATACGCCAAGTGGGAACATGGGAGGGAGATGGCAAGACAGAAGGAATCTGGGGGAAGATCTGATAACAGTATCAGATCTTACCCGCTATTTTCAACAAAACGGAAAAGTCCCATGCAATTGTTAAGGCTCATGTCTCATATATAATAGGTATGAATAACTTCATAGAAAAGTTCCGTTGGAGCCGTGCAAACACATAACTACGGGGAATTCTGCTGCTAAGTCTAGTGGAATTCCAGAGAGCTCACATGTCAATCCGTGTTAGAATTCCTTGCTACTAACCAGAAGCTTGATAAAATCTTATGGGGAACATAAATTGATTTTATTTTTTGTTTTGGCAGCTATGCTGTGCTGTTATACTAAAATTTATATAGGATATTACTGTCTGATTGCCTTGAAGTTCAGAAAGGTGCCACAAAAAACACCACTGCAATCTACTTTGTATTAAAATGCGAAAGTGCCAATAATACAAGACGGTGGAAAGGGAGGGGGTGTATGGAACGGCACAGTCAACCTTTCTTTTTAGTTCTTACTTGTCCTTGAAATTAAAGTGGTATTGGACTTTCAGGTTAGTAATGTTGAAATAAAGATCTTTTTGCCTCTCCCTGCAAAAATCAACTTTAAAAAAAGAAAAGAATTAAAAATAGCAAACTTTGGGCAGCGCCTGTGGCTCAGGGGGTAGGGTGCTGGCCCCATATACTGAGGGTGGTGGGTTTGAACCCGCCCCGGCCAAACTGCAACAATAAAATAGCCGGGCGTTGTGGTGGGCACCTGTAGTCCCAGCTACTCGGGAAGCTGAGGCAAGAGAATCACCTAAGCCCAGGAGCTAGAGGTTGCTGTGAGCTGTGATGGCACAGCACTTTACCGAAGGTGACAAAATGAGACTCTGTCTCTAAAAAAAAAAAAAGGCAAACATTGTCATTAATGAAATTAGGAAATACTCAAAACTCTGAGGTAAAGAATAAAAACTGCCAGGTCCAGTAAATACTCTGCAAGGCTGAGGGGCAGGTGTGGTTGACTTTCGCCTCCAGATCTCAAGGAGAGTGCGGTCTGCATCGTCTGAGGGACAAAGACTAGGTGTTTTGGGAAACACAGAGGCTTCCCTCAATGCAGATTAACACCGAAGTTTAGAAAAATTGGTGGGCTAAGTGCTCAGCTCTGGCCAGGGCCCCACCGGAACTCCACGCTGCCTTCAGCCACGGTCCCCATCTCTTGGGACGGCTGCAGTGGAATACCACCCTCTGGCTGGCTTATAAACAGAAGTGTGTTTCTCACAGTTGTGAGGGTAGACAGTTCAAGGTCAATGCCCCGGTGGATCCAGGGCCTGGTGAGGACTCGTTCCCCATGGACAGCACCTTCTGACTGCACCTCAGTGGGGAGGGTGGAGGCAGCACTGTGGCCCCTTCACACGGGCACCGATGCCATTCACAGGGGCTGTGCTCATGGCATAACCTCCTCCCAAAGGCTCCACCTCCTGACGCCATCACATTGGGTGTAAAGATTTCAAACTTGAGTTTGGGGGGAGCACAGACATTCAGGCCTGAGCAGTCACCGTTCCTTAGACTCCTATTGGCTAGACCAGTTTCTCAGATTTGCCCTGTTCTGAATGACCTGCACAGGTTTGAGTGCTGGTCAGAATTCTGCAGAATGTTCCTCAGTTGGCATTTGCCTGGTATTTTTCTCCTGACTAGATGGGGGTTGTGTGTTTTGGGGAGGAAGGTCCCAGAGGCAAGGTGCCATTCTTTTGCCCACATCACATCAAGTATACATGCTGTCAGCGTGGTTATCACTCGGTCCCAGCTTGACCACCTGACCTGGGCAGTGTCTGTCTTTAGCCATGAGAAGTGGTGTCTGCCGTGGATAAGCTGCCATTGTATGTGCTGCAGCCAGACAGACGAGGACAAGGACTGAATGTAGTGTGGACTCCTGCTTGGGCTCTGACTTGGAGCCAGGTGTCACCCCCGCAGGTGTTTCTATGGTTTGATAATGAACCAGGTCGAGGGAAGGGTCTGTGTTTCACAAAACAACCCTCAGGCTGCACAGACCCCCAACTCTGGAGAACTCTGCAATCTGTACTCTTGAGATCTGAAGATGAAGTTTCCACGGTGAAATTACTCTTCCCACCCCCGCACTGTAGTCCTCAGAAGGATGTCACTTTGGGGTTTCCCCCGCTGTGCTCTCCATCTTCAGGGCAGGTCACTTTGGGGTTTCCCCCGCCGTGCTCTCCATCCTCAGGGCAGGTCACTTTGGGGTTTCCCCGCTGGGCTCTCCATCCTCAGGGCTCTTCCCGTTTCTCCTGCCTCTTCCCGTTTCTCCTGCCTCTTCCTCTGCTGACCTGGCCAGCACGGTGCAGTCTCAACACACCTTCTCTTACATCCAGCTGTCCCACGTGACCTGGTGTCATAGTCCATGGGACGCATGAACAAAGGAGGTTGCTGGTGCTCGGGGTGGAGTGAGCTTGTGTGGCTTGCTTCAGGAAACGGATCTCCCAGTGAGAATGTGACCACCAGCCTCCACCAATATCCTGCACCTCCAAGGGCAGCAACGTGATAGAAAGGGAGAAAAAAATTCTTGCTACTGTAACAGTTCCCGTTATTAATTTCTTAAAATGAGCCCAGCACTTTGCTAAGCCCTTTGCATTTACATTTGCTAAGCATTTCACATATTAGGACATTTAATTCTTACAGTAACCCTCTGAGATGGGAATAATTGTTTCAATTTACACACGAGGAAGTATTACAATTCAGAGAAGAGGGGGGATTCAAATCAGGACAGTCTGATTCCAAAACCTGGGCCCCCACCAGCATTTTCTCTCTCCTTGTCTGGCTTTGCCCTTCTGGGCCAGGTCTGTATTTATCCTTCACCCAGCGAAGGCCCCACCTGGAGTCGGGGAGATGGTGGCTCATATTTATATTTCCAAATACCTGCTGGTTTTGTATTTTTATGTTTAAGAAATGGGAGTCAAATGAACTGTAAGTTGCTCACTAGCTGCCCTCTCTCGCCAACTGTTTCTACTAATTAACATAAAAATGAAGTTCTAAAAACAGGTTTGAATTTTTTAATGACAGTCCACATTTCTGAATTACAAAGCGTTCCACTATGCCTTTTTGCAATAAATTAAAATATGGTAAACACTTTCAATTTCTATAGCACTTTTCATTTGAAAACTTTACTATCTGTGTCATCGTAAATCATTGAACCATTTTGGGAAGCAGGTGAATTATTTAATAAATGACTTTCATAAAATTTGAAGTTAAAAGTGTTGACTTCTTTTATATTTCAAAATATTCCTATGTCTAGCCATAGGGGAAAAAAAGTGATTTTTTTTCTTTTTTCCAAAACAAGAACGAGGCTTCAATGTCTTGGGTCATTTTTAAATGTATCTTCTTTTTTTTTTTTAATCTCACCTCCTAAGATTATTAAAGTACATTTCTTCCTTCCTTCTTTTCTTTTTTTTTGGTTACAGTTAAAATCCATATGATGAACCGTGTCCTGCCGACTTCCAGGATAGACACAGTGTAGACTCGAGCTCAGGAACCCTTTAATGTTGTTTCAGTCGTTGTTCCAGCTCAGGGTCTGTCTTCTCGCCCTGACATCACTGCAGTAATCTCCTGGCAGTGCCCATCTCTGGTGGCCCCTTTTCTTCAGAACACGAAGTGTTTAGTGATGAGTTAATCACTTCTGGGGCCGCTCATCTTCTGAAGGGGAAATACAGGTCTCGACTCATATCCCATGGAAAGGGCATGTTATTTGAAGTCAGTTTTTAATTGGGATTTTACCTGCTCTGCTGGTTAAACCTAAGCCAGCTACCTAACCCAGCTAAGCTTCAGTTTCTTATTCTTTGACAGGACCCTTAAATGTTGCCCTGAAACTAAATGAGATTAAGTGTAGGTAGTAGACGTGAATGTTACCCACTTTTCTAGTCGTGTCTGGAGCTGGGCAGGACTTTGTAGCTTTGGCCCCAAGTCATCAGCCATTCATCAAACGAGTGTCATCTGTCCTGCATCTTCCTGCGTGTCCCGACTGGAATGCGTGTCCGCCCATGTTGTCATCTGCCCCACGTGTCAGTTCTGTCTTGTCCAGCCCAGCTGCTGACCTGGGGACCTTCTCCTGAGGGTGCAGCCCCCTCATTTCCTAAGCTATGGTCCTGGGCAGGGCAGGGGGCAGGCCATGAAGTGATGATTTGGGGGCATCCATGCCATTAAGCCACAGGGTTTATTAACCCCTATGATATTTCCCCAGTATGCAGAATTGTTGACCCCATGTACTTCTTAAAGTCTAGCCTTACACACTGTTCTGTGTGAAGACTGCATCCTGGTGCCAGGCTGCTGTCACCATGACAGGGCGCTGGTGCTCCCTGATTCTTGGCCTCTGCCCTAGAGGGTACCACCACGGCTGGTTGGGATTTTAATCTGCAAAATTGAACCCGAGACCACACCTTACTTAATCTTGGCGTTCTCACTCAAGAGACTCATACTCCAGATTACCTGGAGGGAGACTTACAACTTACAATCTTGATTCCTGCCATGCTGCTTTGAGCATTGCAAGTTGAACCTCTGGCTTTATCCCATAGGGACAAACTTCACAGACAAGTCGAATTCTCCACCTACTCAGGTCTTCCTGTTGGCTCTCCCTTGTCTGTGCTCTGGGAGCTGAGGCCTCACCCTGCCTCCCACTCAGAAGCAGTGGGCAGCAGTCAGAGAAGCCAGGACCTGCTGGCCCTCCTCCAACACCTCCTTCACTCAGAAATGCTCACTGAACACCCAGTGAGCGCCAGGTACTTGGGTGGAGCAGAGAAAACAAAACAGGAAAATACAAACCCTCTGCCCCTATGGAGTTTTTTTGTTTGTTTGTTTTTTAAACAGAACCTATTACATTTTCATATTGCCTTTCCTTAGTTATTTGTAAATACAAGAGCAGGAGACTTTACAATTATTTTTTCTTTCCACCACCTGTAATGGGTTGAATGGTGGTGGGTCGGGACACTTGTCTGTGTCCTAACCTGAAGAACCCAGGAATGAGACCTTATTTGGAAAAATAATTTTTGCAGATAGAATTAAAGATCTTCAGATGAGATCACCCTGGGTGAACTGGGTAGCCCCTAAACCCAACGCCCCTTATAAGAGGGAAATGAGAAAATACAGGCACAGAAGCCAAGGCCACATGAAGACAGAGGTCGAGAGGGCTCCTGCGGCCACACGCCAGGATGGGCCGCTAGACTGGCTTCCTGGGGAGCTAAGGAGGGACCCTCCCCTGAGCCTGGGCAGAAGCAAAGCCCTGCAGGGCCTTGAGCTCACGCGGTGGCCTCAGGAACCTCCATAGAATGTATTTCTGTCACTGTAGCCCACCGTGTTTGCAAACATAATTTTAAAGTGAATTATCTTATTGAAGATCAGCACACACAGAAGTCTGCCCTCCATAAAAGCAGATGGCACCACGGATCCCCGATTGTTCCCGCTGTGTAGTCAGGCAGGAAATGGAGTCCAGTCCCTGCCTCCCCCAACCCCCACGAGAGGGGGCCCCTGTCTTGATCTCTGACGCCATCGGTTAGCTGGTATAATTTCTTATGGCAGCGACAGGAAGCTGGTACAGCACCGTACCTTGCGGAGAACCAGGTTTGGCTAAGATCTTTGGAACCTGTAAATACTGAAAAGGACCGCAGGCTCCTCCTACCCCCTGCGAATACTGAAAAGGACCGCAGGCTCCTCCCACCCCCCTGCGAATACTGAAAAGGACCGCAGGCTCCTCCTACCCCCTGTGAATACTGAAAAGGACCGCAGGCTCCTCCCACCCCAGGCCTTAACAGGTCTTTTAAAACAAAAGCATTTCTACACAGTAAAGCGAAACTATACTGACATTAAAATAGTCCCCTTCCAACTTTTCTGGTTATAAAATTCTGAAGAGTTCAAAAAGTAGAATTTGTTTTTTGCTTTTTTTCCTCCATTTTTTTTTTTTTTTAATTTTTAAGACACAAAGTCTCACTCTGTCACCCAGGCTAGAGTGCGGTGGTGCCATCATAGCTCCCTGCAGCCTCGAACTCCTGGCCTCAAGGACCCTTCCCACCACAGCTCCCCAAGTACCTGGGGCTACAGGCGTGTGCCAGGGTGCCTGGCTGCTTTTTTGTTTGTTTAATCCACAGAACAAAAACAATACTCCAGCCCATGGGGTCATGTGGGGGAGGATGATAACAGCAGGTGAGGTGGCCTGGCGCCTGCCTGTGGTAAACCAAGGTGCTGCTCTTTCCCTGGGGTCTGGTGCTGCGTGCCAGCAATGGTGTAATGAACTTGAGATGACTCTGCTTGGGGTCTACACCCTGTCTACTGACACAGTGGTTCCGGGTCCCGAGGCAGAGGCAGGACAGTGGTTGGGGATTTGATCACAGAGGCACAGGACAGTGGTTGGGATTTGATCACACAGGCACAGGACAACTGTCTGGGAATGTGATTGCTGTCGGGACCTCGTTCCTCCTCGGCCAGTACCTAGTGAATCTCAACTGGCTTCTTTCTGCTCTGTGACTTCTCCAACCACCAGACAGTATCTGGGTATGAGTCTCAAGGAGGAAGAGATTATTTTCCTTGGGAAGATGAGTGAAAATAAGCAGGAGCTTTCCCCTGGAGATGGTTCTGGGTTTGCAAGTGGCTGATTGAATGGCTCATGAGCTTGGCATTTCCTCCAAATGAGAGTGAAAATAACATCATTTCTTTGGGAAACTTTTTACTGCCAATTACGTCTCACCTCCTGGAGAGTCTGGCCAGACAGGCCCCACTGACGATATGTAAAAGCAGCATCTTAAGTGCCACTTAGTCGTCCCCAGAGTGGTAGTCACTCATAACACTTCCTCAAGACCATAAACATATCCCCCAAATTATTTTATCTTTTATTTAATTGAAGGATTCTTTGACCTTTCTCCAACTGCTCCCTAGAAAATTTCTTCCAGCTGAAGCTGTACCTCACCTGGCCTTCCAAACAAACCAATTTCTATGCAGGTTTGTTTAAAAATGGGCAAAATAATAACAGGATTTTTTTTTTGAACCGTCAAGTTAGTTTCTGACATGGAATGGAATTAAATCGAATAGACAGGTGCTTGACCACTAATCTGTTTTCACATATATCTCCCTCATCCCCAGGAAAATGTTACATATTTGAACACCGAGGAAATTCTTGGTGTTCAACTTCCTGTATCTTAAGTTAAGACTGAGTTCAGTCTTGGTGGAACTTAGCAGCTGGTATGACCAGGTGGTGTGCTCACTGGTGACAGGCAGCCTGTGTTCTGAACTGGGGCCACGCCAGGTAGTGGGAATGTTACCTCTGTTTACGGCCATGTTCTCACCACTGATCTGTGGAGTGAAGGGTTGCAGGAGTGGGTAAAGTGTCTGGAAAGCGCCACAGTGTTTACGAAACATTGTGTTCAATATGGTGGGTCAAAATGGTCTTTAGAAGGAAAGGAAAGCTGACAGACAGAGTTAGAGCACACGCACACTTGAGTTTGTTTCTCCGTTTAGTTTGAATGGTCCTTATTGGGAGGGTCGGTCTTCCCTGGCCCTGTGTGTCCTGGTCCGCCCTTGCTGGGCATGCCAGCCAAGGACATAGGGACTGTCCACTCTTCACCAGACTGTTTCTCAGAGTTGAATTTGTAGCAAGTGCCTTTAGGGGAGAAGTGCTATCTCCCCTCAGACCATAGGCAGGCTTGTTTCCATTCCCTACAAAAGCAGTGGAGCCCAAGCTCAGGGTTCTTCTCCTGTAAACACAGGCCCCTTTGCTCACAGGCCTCCATCCTGAGTCCCATAAAACCTGGGCGCACAGGGGCCTGCGGTGAGTGACCGGGAAGCTCTGGCCGCTGCTCCCATTGTAGGTAAGAGTCTGCTGTCTCCAAACTGGGAGTCACGTGCCTTGTGTTGGCATCCCTGCAATGGTAGAACAAAAGGTCAGCTCCTGCAGAGGTCCTGACAATTTGGAAATATTTCTATTTCTGTCCCAAAATAGGTCTTACAATGGTTATTTACATTATTTCAAACAATTAGTGACTTTGAGCAGTGTAGAATCTTGGTTTTTAGTCCTGACTCTACTACTAAGTAAATGATCTTGAGTGTTTCCCTCCCAGCCTGGTATTTCTTCATCTACAGAATGAGAGGGCTCAACTCTGCTGTGGGGAGCCCAGGGGCCCTCACATCAGCCCTGGCTGCAGGTGGAGACCAGACAACCATATGGACTGGCCTGACCTGGCCTGGCCCTCGGCAGGGCTGCCAGCTGTGCTGTGGGCACTGTCCCCACTCAGGTCCCTTCTGTGTTTCCTGTAACCGTCATTTCCTCCACCCCTCTTCTCATCCTGCCTAACACTCGCAATCCTTATTTCTTTTTCTTTTCTTTCTTTTTTTTTGAGACAGAGTCTTACTATATTTCCCTCAGTAGAGTGCTATGGCGTCATAGCTCACAGCAACCTCAAACTCTTGGGTGTAAGTGATTCTCTTGCCTCAACCTCCTAAGTAGCTGGGACTATAGGTGCCCACCACAACACCCAGCTTTTTTTTTGTTGCAGTTGTTCAGTTGGCCCAGGCTGGGCTTGAACCTGCCACCATTGGTGTATGTGGCTGGCGCCGTAACCACTGTGCTACGGGCACTGAGTCCTCATTCTCTATTTCTGAAGAAAAAAATTCAAATCATGAGCATTTTTTCCCTCTCTATCCTTTCTCTGTTGGCTATTTTCTGGACACCAGCCTTCCCATCAGTCTGGGGCTAACACCTGCTGACACAGAGCCTTGCCTAAGGACTCTCACTTTCTGAGACTCTTGTCCTACAAGGCCACAGAATATTTAACTGAATGGAGAGAAGAAGAGCCGGCCTGTTAGGATGACCAACTGTTCTGATTTGCCTGGGATGGAGGGTTTTTTCCCCAGACAAGGGACTTACATATTTTAATACAGGACAGACATTTGCAGATTCTACTAACATGTTCTTCTAGATACACACTTAATGATTTACGCTTCATGTCAAGAGGTCTTCAGAGATCAGAGTCAAGAATCTTGACTTTCTCTCTTCTGGATTTCACTGTAACAACCATATCCCAAAGCAGTAAACAAACCCAAATAAATGGAAGAAGGCAAAAAATTTTGAAAAGTAGTAGAAAATGTTGTTAACATAAAAGTTACTAACTACCTACAGCTATCTTTAATAACTTATAGGCCAACATAGTTTCACTGTGATCCCGTTCTAATGAATCTCTATGGGGGGAGGGGAGAGGAGGTGAAAATACTCATGAAATGTGCTTAGTGCAAAGGCCTGACACAGAAAGAAAAATAAAAAAAGGAAGAAAAGAGCCCAGAGATGACATATATCCTCGTAGTGAAAAGCAACTGTCAGGAGATAGAATGTAAATAATGACCATCTCTGGGCGCTGAGTTTTATTTTAGTATTTATACCTCTTTGTATTTTTAAATGTCTATGATAACCACGTTACTTTTATAATGGAAAAAACTTCATTAGTGAAACTTACAAACAAGAAACAAAAGACATGTCAAAGCCAAAGTATGAAGGACCACGTTAAGGAATGTTAGGATTTCATGCTGGAGACGAGGGAAGTCGGGCAGTAAAATAGTATAACTTTGGATCAGAGAGAGCTAGGTCGGCTTTTCAGAAAGGATCCTGATGGTATTCGGGAAGACATTACCCTGGGTGGAATATTTGGTTTTAAACAGAGGTTGCTTTTTTCAAATTCACAATTAGTAGAAGCGCAGGCCCTCTGACAGGTGGCGGGCCTCACTGGGGAGGAGGGTCCAGGTCTTTTGACGTAGATGAGCTTTTCTGTCTCCTACTCCTGTTGCCTGCCCTTTTCTTCAACAAAATCGTTTAAAGGTCAGCTAGAGAGTTTGCAGAATTTGTCACCCTCTACTGCCTCTGAATTGCTGGTAATCCGAGGGTTTCTGAGTTAGATGTCTTTCTTTCTAAAGTCTGAGTCTTTAGAGCATGATTCACATGGGGGGCTGTACTGCCCTGCAGCCGGGTACGGCCCAGGTATGAGGAGGGACTGGGCAGAGAGCATGGGACACTTCCCTCTACTTTTCTTGCTAGATGTTCTTGTTGGGATTTGGGACTTTAGGATATTCTGTAACCTTTTACCAAAAAGAGAACTTGAGTGAAAAAACATCAGGGGCTTCATCCCAGAATGTGCAGGCATCCTGTCTCTGGGAATCAACGCCGGAATGTGAAGGAAATCACGAGTTGGAGTAAGCGCCTCTTAGTTTCCTCTGACTCACTGAGGAATGAGATGTGGGGTTCCGGGTGTGCGCTAACGTAGCACGTTCTCGTCAACACTATGAAACTGGGCTCGCCCCGGGCTTCTCCTCCACAGGGTTTTAAACACACAATGCAGGTGGCCCTCTGTTGTCCTGCACCTGCCCACGAGCATTGTCCAAAGGAGTTTCCAGTCCGCTGCCTGACTGCCACGTCCTCATCATCTCACTGAATCCAGAAATGATTTCAGCTTTGCAGGTGTTACTGTTTTCGAGGGAGCAGCTGCCCAGCACTTCCAGGGACATTGCCAAGTGCACATGGCATGGTCTATGCAAATGAGAGTGGAGTGGACTGTTAAGCAATCATCTGGTGGATTTGATCTTTACAAACAGCCAGTCTAAACAGCACAGACGCAGACAAAGTTCTTCCCTGGGCTGGCAAGGGTGCCTAACCTTTTTTCTTTTCTGCTACATATTGGAAAAAACAAACAAACAAAAAAACGTTGTCTTAGGCCACACATTAAATACACAAACACTCATGAAAGCTGATGAGAGTTCAGCACCTAGAGCTCAGCAGTTAGAGCACCAGCCACATACACAGGGGCTGGTGGGTTCAAACCCAGCCTGGGCCTGCTAAACAACAATGACAACAACAACAACCACAAAAAGAACTGGGTGTTGTGGTGGGCACCTGTCGTCCCAGCTACTTGGGAGGCTGAGGCAAGAGAATTGCTTAAGCTCAAGACTTAGAGGTTGCTGTGAGCTGTGATGCCATGGCACTGAGGGTGACATAGTGAGATTGTCTCAAAAGAAAAGAGAAGAAAGCTGATGACCAAAAAAAAAAAAAGGTCTGTGCATAATTTTCACCATATCCAACACTACAGATAAGCAAAACAGTCCTCAAATACTCCACCTGTGCCACTGGGCAGCCTGGGGG
The DNA here is from genome assembly GCA_963574575.1 of Galagoides demidoff. Classification (NCBI taxonomy): domain Eukaryota; kingdom Metazoa; phylum Chordata; class Mammalia; order Primates; family Galagidae; genus Galagoides; species Galagoides demidoff. The sequence continues at coordinate 22,491 of CAUYQV010162227.1, read as the reverse complement.
AACAATACACAACATTGCTCTGACCCTTTCACTGGGTCACGTGAGTCTGGACTCCGCGTAGTGATTTAATTATAGCCATATTCAAAAGAGACTGGTGTTCAAGCCCAGATGCTGATTTATAGTAAGAAGCACAGTTCATGCCAGTAGGTTCTCTCTTGGTGGAATAATCAGGAAAGTTGCTTATACTAACATCCTGACCAAGGGTTGGTGGTTATTTTAATCAGTAGTTATCTCAGCTATGGGTACAACATTGCTCAGTGACAGATCCAGGGCCTCCTAACCATGACACTGTGTTGTCTGGAACGTTCTTTCCTTGTTAGTTTCAGTCTTGCTTTCCAGATTCCATTTCATACGTACTGACTGACATGAGTGCCAGGTCCACCTCCCAGGCTGACACATAAACTCCTGAGTCCTGTCTGTTGATGGCATTGCACCCCTGCGTGTGGGGGGTCTTTCCTGAGTTTCAGTTCTCAGACAGTAAGATCATTTGTAGGTTCTGGGAACCTTTCCCTTTGGGCCTGGATGTTGAGAACAGATGACATGAGGGTTTCCAAGCACAGTTATCAAACACTCCAGGAGCCAGGTGGAGAGAGGTGCCCTGGGCTGGGACGTGGAAGAGAAGGGCAGAGTGGTGGGACCTTAAACACTGGCATTCTGAAATACAGAAGGAGAACCCTGTGGCTGTGCCCAAATCCATCTGTGCGGGTCAGCAGGTGCAGGGGACACAGACAGACCAAGTTGGCAGTGCACTTTGGGGCCAGATTATGGAGGTTCTTAAAGGCCAGGGTGGTAAATGTAGGTCTCCTTTTTTGCAGGTGGTAGAGATGCCTGGGAGTTTTGGCTTAGGGGAAGGATATGATCAGCAGGGTTGGAGAGAAATCAATCTGACATCTTGTAGAAAGAAGGGGTGGGGAGCAGAAGCAGAGAGCACAGGGCAAAATGGTGATGGTGGTGCAGATGGTGTCGGGACTGAGATGGGCCTGAAGTAAGAGACTGTGTTAGTTCCCAACTTCTACTGTCAAATATTATCACAAACGTAGTGGCTTCAAACAACACTGATGTTTTCCTTTTACGATTCTGTGGTCAGTTTCCAAGGTCATGGTGTTGGCAGGGCTCTATTCCTTCTGGAAGCTTCTGAGGGAAACCTGTTCCTTGTCCCTTCCAGCTTCCAGAGGTGCCTCCTTCATCTTCAAAGCTCATTACTCCATCTTCAAAGCCTCACTCTGCTTCCCTCCTCCCATCTTCTCCTTTGGCTTTAGATCCTTTTTTTTGTTTTTCGAAATTTTTAAAAATTTCAGAATATTAGGTGGTGCACACGTTTTGTTTCATGCTTTGCTTTTTGTACAGATCGAGTCAGTTATAAATGCGAGCCCTTCACCCAGACCGTGTGCACTGTACCCAGCCAGGGTTAATTCACCCAATCACCCAGCTTAATTTTTCACTCAGCATTTCTTCCGTGTGTGCACTTAAGTGTTAACCACGTTGGTATTGAGTGCATGTGTTCTGATTTGATCTTTTTGTCTCCCTCTTGTGAGGACCTGGGGGTTCCTTTGGGCCCACCAGGGTCATCCAGGACCATCCTCCCATCTGGTGATCTCTAACTGAGTCACGTCTATGAAGTCCTTTATACCAGGTTACACATTTGCAGGACTTGGGGATGGGGACGTTTTTGAGAGATGCACAGCACTCAGCCCACTGGAGAGACAGGAGCACACACACCTAGGTGTTGTTTCACTGCCTCAGAGGAATATACGGTGCAGCCAGAACTTACCTGGCTTTGCTGCTTTTCATTCTGCTCCTTTCCTTGCCGAGAACACCTTTGCTCGCTATCCGCGGCCTTTAGCCGTCCTTGCTCTGACTGGTGAATTGAGGAGGAAGATTCTCTCTCTCTCCTTCACCTTCCATCTGTACTTTTTACCCCTTCTATGATTCAAAAAATACTTAATTTTATTAATTTAAATATATGATTAATTTTATTAATAATAATTCTATTGTTAATAAGATAGATATTAATAATAATCTATCCCTTCGATTATTTCAAAAATCTTTCATTTTGAACTAGTTTGACTTTCAAAAAAATTGCAAAAATGGTACAAAGAATTCCATATACTTTTCACCCAGCTCCCTCAAATTTTGGCTTAAACATAAACAGCATCCTGAGCAAAGGTAGGGCCCCCCTTCCTGAGTCAGGAGGAGGTAAAGGCTGTCAGAGGTCTCATTACTGGCCACGTAATCTCTGGATACTTTTCTTATAGCATTTTAGGACTGGAGAGGATCAAAGCAATGAGTTTTCAAAAATATTAAAAGCAACATGATATCAGTAATACCAGCTAAGGATTTATTATAAGCCATAACTATAACTACACACATTAGTTCACTGAATCCTCAAAACACCTCTGTAAAACAGGCACTTTATCAATTCCATTTTACCTTTGTTGATTCCTGGTTGGCCAGTGCTCCCCAGAGAAGAGGGCATAAAATTAGCTCATTTTTTAAAAGTCCCATGTGGAGCCTAGTACAGGGCTTTACACAAAGTCAAGGGCAGACAGCTTCATTAAAGCGACTTAAAATTAAATGGAAGCCAGAGTTTTCAGATTGTAGAACTGATTAAATATGTAAACAAAGGAAAACAAATCCCAGGTGATTAAAAGGCGCCAAATCTCAGAGAGGAGAACGCGTACAGGTGATGATTTCAAAGGAGCACAGACATGAGATTCCTGTTGGCCAGAGTGTGCAGAGAGGCTCAAAGCAGAGACTCGGGGACACTCACATTAATTTGGCAGAAGAAAAATCAGCAAAGGAGAAAGGGAGTGAGGCATAAACCAGGAAGGCGAAGCAAGATGGTCACAGTCGGACGGTTCTCAATCCTGGGATGAAGAAAATAAAGTGGGAATACGCATGAAGCCATTATTAAATTTGAATGAGTACTCTGGGAAAGCAATAAAAACAAGATTTTATAAAGTCGGTTTTATAAAAACCTCGCTAACACACATACCACCGCCGCGGGCGGAGGAGCGAGGCCTCCCTGGGCGCAGAGCCGGCTGCGAAGCGCGTGCGCGCCGTTTCCCACCCGCACGGGGCCCTTTCTGCACCTGCTGAATCTGTGGGAAGAGCTGCTTTTCTTTCTTTATTTCTTTGTTCTTAATTTATTAAATCATAACTGTGTACATAAATGCATTTAGGGGATACAAGGTGCTGATTTGATACACAAAGTGGAACGTTTACATCTAACTGCTTAATAGAACCATCACCTGGCTTATTTGTTGTGGTCAGACTTTCAGACCCCTAGTGGTTTTGAAATGTGCCATTGCTCTGTGCACATTAGGGAGGTCCCCCCAAATACCCTCCCTCTTGCTGGCCTCCTCCCCCAAAACCGTGTGATAGAAGGGAAGAGACCAGGACTCTGCAGAGGGGCACGTGTTTATGTTGAGGGCTCATTACACCACGACACCGCTTCGGCCTGTCCCAAGGTGGGCGCTCTCTGGCTTTGCCCACCTGCCCGTCTTACGGAGGGAGGGCAGGCCCGTGGAGCAGAACTCGGACCGGGTGCTGTTCTCAGCATCCCCACCGACTGCAGCGCTGAAGAAAAACACGTCTGGCCCTCATGGCCTGGGTTTTCTCACCCCGCAAACGTGAAGAGGTTGACAGGAAGAGCCCTGCGGCCTCTCCAGATGGCTCCGCTGTCTGGGGGATGCCCCCCACACAACTGGTTTGTGTTTCATACAAATGCTACTTACTAAGTTATCTGACGTGTGTAAGTGTTTCCCTAAAAGCAGACTTTTCTGAAGGAAAATCTAAGCGGAGCAATTCATTGCCGGCGTGGGTGATGCAGTGATCGTGGGATTAACAGTTAGGCGCAGCTTTCTCTTTGGACTAAGCGGGGCGTTTTCCGTCTGTCTGGGGCTCTCTGCAGGACCAAGGACGGCGCTGGCAGACTAGTTCTCACTCCACATCCCCGTGGGAGCCGCTTTTGTGCGAGGTCGGTCCTGGAAGCCCAAGGCAGCCGGGAAGACGGGGAAGACAGGGAAGACAGAGCCGGTGGCCGCAGCCCTCAGAGGACCGACCAGACCAGGGCTCAGCAGGGAGGGGCTGACCAGGGATGAAATTAATCTGGAGGGGCCCAGGGGGTTGGACGGAGCTAAATAGCTGAGCAGTAGGAGCCTCGTTTTGTGTCCAGGAATCGTTTTCTTCTGAAAGAAGAGCCCTTAATGCCGGGACATTCCTTCTTCTTCCATGGCAATCTCCATTCTGAGTATTCCTGCCTCTTCCCTCCTCAATTTTGTCTTTCTCTCCCCCCTCCCCTACTCTCCCCATGGTTAGATTAACTATTTACCCAGACAAGGGAAGAAGGGGTTGTCACTCACACACCGGTAAGAACACACTTCCTTCCCAGGGCGCAGTCGGCCCAAACACCCGGCCCCTCTCCCTCCCTGCCCTCTGAGCAAGACAAGGGGACGCCAGCCTCACACACAGTCGGAAATCTCCGGAATCCACACTAGTGAAAGTCGTGCTCACGTGAGGAGAGGGGACTGCATGGGTTTGTGTGTGTGAGTGTGAGAGCGTCAGTGTGTATGTGACAGTGAGTGTGTCTGGCCCATAAGGCCGCAAGGGAGCCCTGACACAGACCTGACCCTGGTGGAGCGGGGAGGAAGCACACAGCAGCCCCAAGCAGGGGAGATGGCTGGAAGGGAGTAAGTGCTTCCAATAGCGGGGTGGGAAGAGGGGTCTGCAGCAGGAGTCTGCGGGAAGCTGCTGACCCTCCCTGAGTCCCAGTTCCCTAAACCAAGCTGGCTTGTTCCCCCTTTCTCAGGCCCCAGCGGAGATGCACATTTTCGGTGTGGGGTCAGGTACCCTTTGAGCATTAAGTGGCCCCTGGAAAACAGAAATGATGATAATGAGGGGGTTTTGTGGGAACTGAATGAGGTAACGGGGCCTGGGATAAGGAACTATCCAATACTTGTTCACAGTCCCACTTCCCCTCAGGTGCTGGTCATCTTGAATGCTGGAAATAACTTACTCTGTATTACTTGCCTCTACAAAAATCACATCATGAATTTCAAAGTAAAATGGAAGAACATTTGTGTGAAGTGCTATGCTCGAATTATCAACGGGCCACTGATAGGACTTACTCCAAGTCGACTCTACGCATGAATGTCCAGCAGGGGAAAGCGTCTCATTACAGGACCTCAGGCTGTAATCAGCAGGCACCGAATGGACGCCAGGCCCAGCCAGGCAGGAGGGCCTCAGGGCTCTCAAGGGTTGGTGTGTGGTTATCACCCCTTGAACTGTTGTGCCCTGGAGAGCTTGAGGGCCTGGGGGAAACAGGAAGTCCTTCAGGGGACTCGGGAGTAACTCTTTAGTAACTGCTATGGGATATTTCAGTATTTGAAAAGGCGGCAGGGCTGGGCCAGTGAGACGGACCCAGCATCCCAGCTCATCTGGAAGGTCAAGGTTACCCAACACAGGCAAACCAAAGAGTCCTACACCCTCTTTGCCCCCCAAACAACAACTCAACTCATTGTAAAACTGACTGATGAGTTTCCAAATAGGCTTTAATGTCATTGAACCTTATTCTTTGGGTAAACTAGCAGACTGGGGGCAAAACAAGCAAATGTCTTAGATGGGAGCCCAGAGTAGGCATGGGACCAGTAGCTTGTGCTAAAAATTGTGGACCCACTCTTGACACTTTTCTACTAATGAGGAGTCAGTTTCCATAAGTAGTTCTGTGAGATTAAACCCACCAATCACTCTACTTCTTTTTTTTTTTTTTTTTGCAGGTTTTGGCCAGGGCTGGGTTTGAACCCACCACCTCCAGCATATGGGGCTGGCGCCCTACTCCTTTGAGCCACAGGTGCCACCTGATATAGGGCAGTTTTATCACCCAAGAAATTCCCCTTACGTGCTTGGCCAGTCAAGCCCATGGAGTTCCCCCTCTTATTAAACACTGTTCTGATTCCTGTCAACATGGGTTAGTTTTCTGGACCCTAATACTGTAAGCTGGTAGATTAAAGATGGCATCCTTGTCAGCTAGCTTTGAGTATAGGAGGCTGTGCACAAGCTCGCCCAGGAGAACACACCAGAAGTCACACTGTGCAGTTTGCAGGCCTGCTCTTTATGAGACTGGCAGCTTCTGGGGACACTCTCTCTCACAGCCCATGTGGGAGCTGTGAGGAGGTCCAAACAGTCCACAGAGAGACCCGTGAGGAGAGAGGCAGAGGCCCTGGCTGAGTTCTACCTAACACGGATTTGCAGGCCACGTGAGCCACCCCGCATGTGGCTCTGACAGTCTCAGTTGAGCTGCCTGACTGACACCATATGGAGCAGAGATGAGCCATCCCCACTGATCTTTGCTCAATTTGCAGATTTGAGACCAAAATATATAATGTCTGTTTTTTGAAACCATTACGTTTTGGATGGGTGACCAACATTTATGTAAATGAATCCTACCCCATGTACTTCTTAAAAATCTGACTGTGATGGTCAATTGTGTGCATCGCTTGAACGGGCCATGGGGTGCCCAGGTTAAACACCATTCCTCAGTGTGTCTGAGAGGGTGTTTCTGGGTGAGACTAACATTTGAACTGGTGGACGCAGTGAAGGAGGGGGCCCTCCCCCATGTGAAGGGCCGGCATCATCTACTCCAGGGAGGGCCTGGGCAGGACAGAAGTTAGAGGAAAAAGAATTCACTCTCTTTTTTCCTACCCAGCTGCTTGAGCTAGAATGTCTCATCACATCTCCTGTCATTGGACTGGGATTTGCACCACTGGCTTTCGTGGTTCTCAGGTCTTTGGACTTGGACTGAACATACCACTAGCTTTCCTGGGTTTCCAGTTTACAGATGGCAGCTGCTAGGCCTGCTCAGCCTTCATAATCACTTGAGCCAGCTACCCAGAATCTTTCTCCCTCCTGAGAGCTATACATCCACGCATATATATGTAAAATAGGACACGTGCATGTGGCCCATTGTTCTGTATTTGATTTTGGCTCTGTTTTTCTGCCGACCCTTAACTAATACACACTGGTTTCCTTGGTGCAGCAACTTTCAAAGCTGTATGCGTGTCATTGTGGAATTGTTAATTCATCCTTCTTATTGCTGAGCGGTATTCCATTAAATGAGTATACCACAATTTTTTTACGCATTCTGATGTTGCAAAAGGTTTGGCTTGTTTCCAGCTTTTGCCCATTATGAATAATGTTGCTATGAAAATTCATGTGTAGTTTTCTGTGGATATATATTTTTATATCTCCTGGGTAAATGCCCAGAAGTAGGAGTTCAGTGTCATATAGTAAGTATATATTTAACTTTGTAAAATCTGCCAAATATTTTTCCAGAGCCACTGCAGGATTTTACAGTTCTACCAGCGTGCATAAGAGTTCGTGTTTCTATACATTGTGCAGTTTGGTATTTTGGTCTTTTTAATTGTAACCATTCTGGTGGGTGTGTAATAAAACCTTATTCTTCTTTTAATTTTCATTTTCTTGTTGAGTAATGATGTCAACCACTTTTCCATGTTTGAAAGCTGTCTGTCTTTTCTTTGAGGAGTATCTATACAAGTATTTTTTCCATTTTTAACCAGGCTGTTCATCTTTTTATTGTTGAGTTATAGGTTTTTATATTCCCTGATGTCAACCATTTTTCTTCATAGATTTTGTGACTGCTTCTTCCAGTGTGTGTCTTACTGATTGTTTCTTTTGATTACCAGAAAATGTTATTTTAATTGAAAATTTTATTTTAATTGTGTTTAATTCATCTATTTTTTTTTTTATAATTAGAGCTTTCTGTGTCTAAGAGATTTTTTCTCCCCCAAAGTTATGGAGCTTTCCTCCTATGTTTTCTTCTAGAAGCTCCACAGCTCATATTTTAGGCCTGTGCTCCAACTCAAATTAAATTTTGTACGTACTGTGAGTCCAAGGTCATAATTTGTTCCCCCAAATGGATATGCACTTTTTTCTGGCACCACTGGTTGAAAAGAATTTTCTTTATTCATTGGATTGTCTTATATCGCTGTTGAAAATTCATCAATTGTGTACATGTGGGTCTCTTTCTGCACTCTCTGACCTGTTTCATCGATCTGCTTTTCTAATCGTGTATCAATACTACTATTCTTGACTAACATAGCTTTTAGCGAGGCTTGAAATCAGGTAATGTAAGCCCACCAACTTCATTTCTTTCTAGACTGATTTGCTATTACATGCATTTTGCATTTTCATATGAATTTTAAAATTAGCTTGCCAGCTTCTAGGTTTGATTGGGGTGTGCTGGGTACACAGATCAATTGGGGAGAATCAACATCTTAACAATACAGATCAATGAACATGGTATAACTCTATTCAGATATTTATTCATATATTATCTCAGCAGAGTTTTCAGAATGGAGGTTTTGAAAATCTTTCATTACATATATATATATTTTAACCATGGGGCGCATTAAATTTATTAAAATAAAAAACTATGGTGAAACCAATGTGAGAAATATGCTGTAAACAGTATGCCTATAAATGTCATTATCATGTCAACCATGTAGAAAGAACTAAAATAAAGTCAGCTGGTAGTTATTTGGTCATTTGACAATATCAAAATGTATAATGTACACACATTTGACCCAACAACTCTGCTCACTCTACTCAAAGGTGATATGTGCTACTGTGTTTTGTAATAGCCAAGGGTTGAAAACAACACCTCATTGATGGGGAATTAGCTAACTAAGTGTGGGTATGTGAAGCAATAGCTAAAAATATAAGTGCAAAAAGGCAAGGCACAAAGCACTGTGTACAAGATGATCCCAGGCATGCTAACAACATTCCTCACATGTGTTTGTGTTTTCATGGAAAACATACGCAGGAGAAAATCTTTGCCCTCATAAATTTATAGACTAGCAGGGAAGATATATATGGAACAAACGTTATAAGCTCACTGAACGTACAGAGTGATAGGGTGTCTGTGCGGATACAGAAGTATACAATAGGTAGATTTAACCAGGGCTAGGGAGTCAGAAAAGGCTTTGTGGGGAAAGTGATATTTTAATTTTCGATAACTTAATGTTTAATATTTAATTTTTTTAATATTTAAGTTTAACATAAAGGATATTTAGGACTCAGGGCAGAGGAGGGTTAGGAGTGAGACTGAGACAGGGACATTCCAGGTAGACAAATTATAAACGTGCAGGCTCCCGGGGAGGGGTGGGAAGGGCAGCACACACCAGAAAGCGCCCCGTGTGACTGGTGCGCACTTGTTCATGGAGTCTTCCTGGGCTTTTTCTATCTGCCTCCCTCCGCACACTCAATCTATTACCAAACCTTTTCAGTCCTGATGTCCAAATGTCTTTAAACACATCCCTTCTCTCCTGCATGGCCAACACGCACTCTCTTGGCTGGACTTCAGCAGCAGCCTGTCCAGCTGTCTTTGTCCTCCTGTCCATTCAACATGCAACTATCAGAGATTTTTCAGTCATATCTGATGGAAATCTTTTACCCCACTTCCTTTTACCCCCCTTCCTTTCCCTAATGTTAAAATTCTTCAGTCACTCACCACCATCCTGTGGACACTGACCAAACTCCTGACCGTGGCCTCCACGTCTGGTGAACCCTGCCTACCTGTCCTCCTTCATCTGCGGTCTTCTCCTCTCCCACCTGCCCCAGCTCTCACCAAGTACAATGATTGATTTTAATAAATTGTTCAAAAGTAGGTATTGAAGCATCTGTGTCATACACAGCTTCAGGTACTTAGACCCAAGATCAGCAAACCTCATGCTTTCATTCCAGAAGGGCAGATAGAACCAGACAAGTAAACAAGGATGCAATGTGCTTTATGTTGTAAGGAAATCTGTGACGGGAATGGTGCTCCATGAGGAGCAGCGTGGACGGCAGGTGCAGGGTTCATGGCTTAGTCAGGGAGCATCTTTCTGAGAAAGCGACAATTGGGCAGAGACTGAAATCAACGTGAAGGAGCAAGTCACAGTGGACAGCTGAGGGTAGAACGTTTGGGCAGAAGGTCCAGGGGCAGAAATAAGTTTGGTGTATTTCAATAAGAGCAAGAAGAGTTGCTGGTATTTTCACAACATGGTCGAGGTGTTCATATCTGACTGCTCTTTCTTTTTTTTTTCTTAAGGAATAAGAATTGAGATGATCATTGGGGAATGAGTGGGATAAACATTGGAGGGAAGAAAAGGATAAAATACTTCTTTTATACTGAGAGAGCATCACACAGATGTGTGGTGGTGTTTCCAGGGTATGTGGGAAAGCACTTTGAAATCTGGGTCATGAATTGAAAGTATTTATTACTGTTGTGTATTTTGCTGAGGCCAGATTCATCCCTGAGAGAGCAGATGGAGAGCTGGGGTGGAGGTGGGCTCACCTGGCACTGAGTCTGGTCCTCCCTGTTCCTGGCAAGAATGTCGTGGACGTGGATGAGGAGAGAGTTCATCAGGGGTGACTGCAGGGATGCTTTGTGGAATCCACTCCGGAAGACGAGAGGTTGTCACAGGAATGAGGCCATTTGAAAAATTGTGCCAATGGATGGGAGATCCAAATACCTCTTCAGTCGGGATTCTAAAATAGATGATCTGAGAAGACAGAATTGGTAGTGAAGTCTGTTTGAATGGAGATTTGGGGAGTGGTGCAGTGGGAATCAGCAGTGAGAAGTTCTAAGGTACAAACTTGTGACTGGATTGCCGAAGTGGAGAGGAGAAAATAGATTGTCAGGGTGAGGAATTCAAGGGTGAGAAACCACAGTGTGGCCGGGTGTGGACAGGGACGCTGGACTTGCTGAGCAATGACAGAGCAAGGGTGGAGGGATGACCAGCGGGAAGGAGGGAGGGCCAGGGTGGAGGGATGACCAGCGGGAAAGAGGGAGGGCCCCAAATGCGGTGAGGACAGCAGAGCATGGCGCCCGGGAGTCAGGCTGGAGGATGTGCTGTCACAGTCTGGGGTTTTCAGGAAGAAGGGAAGAAAAAGAGACATTTTCTGGAAACGGCAATGAAAATCAGGAGGACGCCTACCTGTCTTCAGGTCTATGGTGTCAGTTGGGATAGGAGAGGAAAAACGGCTGCTCAGAGCCACACAGGGAGCGGATACACAGGGAATTGCTACATGTTTGTGAGATGGCACCGTTGAAATTAACATATCCAGAAGAGTCAGAAAATCTAGTGAAGAGTCAGGAGAGCAAACTTCAGAGAAAACTGGGCAAGAGTTTGGGCCGTCAAAGGGGATTTCAGATGAGGGTGCAGAGAGCCCAGTGCAGAGATGCGGTGTGGGTGTGGAGGCTGCACTGAGGGGTCTGGACTCCCAGCAGAGACTGGACAATGTCATACGGCAGAAAGGGTTCCTTCGTGTGGTTTCGGGTGACGTGTGTGATCACTTCCAATCAGGGCTTCCTTCTCAGGTCAGCGTCACATCTGGCGGCCGGCCAGGTGATGCTGAAGTTAGGATGGGCACAGCTGGCCCGGCCCACTCCCAGCTCTGTGGGCCTCCTACTTTCATGAGGTGCATGTGACCGAGGCACAATCCCAGGGACCTCACACACCTGCGGGTGGACAGACAGAGAGAATCATCAGTTTGTATTTGTGAATTTAAAAGTGATCTGTCCTAAAAGAAAGGAAGGCTTGGGCATGCAAGGGGGCTTAAAACAGCTTGGGACCATTACTGATCAATCAAGATGTGTCCGTCTTCCTTCTAAACTATTCCAGGTAATTAAACATCATTGGAAATGGCATAAAAGGGCACAGTGGTAATTCTACAAAAATGAAGAGTGACAGCAAACACTATTTTATATGTCTATAACTGATAGTATTAAAAGCTCTTGTGTATACACATCTCATCAGAGATCATGATATCTTCATGCATGCCAAGCCTATTGTTTGCAAGAGAACTTTCCACAATTATTAAAAATGATAGTTACCTACAAAGATTTTTAAAAAAACCCTATGTGTTTAAGTTTATTCAAAGGTTTAGAATCTGTTTCTTCAAATGTTGAAAAGTAGCTTTAATTCAAGAAATACCCTCCTTATACAGACTTACTGTTTGATTTTTCTTTATCAGTTGAAGAGATATAATAATAAAAAGAAAAAAGTCTAAACCAATAAAGACACAAGGAAATCAGTATTTATTAATAATGGTGCCTTCTGGGCTGGAATACTGATGTCTTATACTTCAGTAAATGAAAGAACGTCCTGTAGGGTCACATGGTGGAAAGTAGTCACCTGCTCCTCCGAGGTCTCCCTCACCGGGAGAGAGCTCTTCTGAGCCTGCCCTGCAAACTTAATTCTCTGCTTATAATCCTTTCTCTCTGCTCAGCTGCTCTTCTCTGACACTCAGATGTACCAACTTAGATGATTTTTTTTCTCTTCGCAAGTTAAACATGGAAAAGACAAAAATAGAAAAGCTCATTAATCAACATAAGAAAAACATTCCAGAGAGAGAGAATGAAGTCATGGGGCAAGGACAGTGTTGATTTTTACCAAGTTAACCCAGGATCATCCTTCATTAAATAGCTGCTATGCAGTTCACAGCTTGGATCATGCAAATGTTATGAAATACGTATTTGACTTATGCATTCATTATTAATGGATAATACTGGTAATAAACTTGAGCTACACTTGAGCTGCTTCATTGGGCGACACGAGGCTACTAAACCCTATGTTCAGATAAATACGGAAGAAAGCAATAAAACCAATTTGCCGAAGGCCCATCCCCCACTTGATGTGACAGCTCTCTTAATTTGTTTTCTTTGCCTTTGCTCATTTTCTTATTCATTGCAACACTTTCTGGTTTGGAAAGCAAGCAAAGTTACATACAAAATTGTGATTAAATTTTTCCTCAAGTTCAATCACCAAAGATTTGAACTTAGAGGCAAAGCAAACGTTTAATGGTATCTATCCTCAAGTGGGGATCTTCTTAATATATTCACAATACAATAACCCTGACCTGGAAAATTTGAAATGAGAGAAGAAATTGCAGCTTGGCTGAAGCACGTCTCACAAGTGAGTAAGTATAATAGAGCACATTTTCTTTTTAGTAGTGTCTAGGGTAATTTTTTGAGATACTTATTTGTTCTGGGGTTTATTTTTTTTTTCATCTCTTGTTCAATTTTTAGAAGGCAGCAAAGCCTTCGTACTCACTAGCCTCTGGGAAAGACTGTATCACAGGATGGAGGAAGAAATTGCTTATAGACTACAAAGCCTATCGTGGAGATGGAGAGTAAGACAGAGCGTGGACAGTGGGAATCTCAGTAAGAACGACAGTGGCTGTGAGTCCAGAGGGGCTTCCTGTGCTTTTGTTCTTGATAAGACCCCAAGGAGCTTCGCAGTATACTGGGTGGAGGAATCCTCTGCATACTTGGGATTAAATTTCCTATAGGCTGGACAGGATGGTACTTGTGAGTGGAATTAATTTTATTTATTATTATTGTTATCACCGTTTATTTTTGACCTTATGTAACAAATAGGACTAGTCGCATAGTCTTTGGCTGCTGATCTACTGCTGCTGTTGCTCTCTCATTGTTGGCCTGCATTGATTTCATTTAATTTTATATATTCATTGGCAATATGATGAGATTATACGAATCCACTGCTTGAATCAAAACCAGGAAACTTGCTAATAACTAATATACATGAGTGTGTGCCTATCCATCCCATTTTTTTTTTGTCTTTCCATAGAGCAGCTATTAGTTTGAATTTTGTGTTTGTCCTTACCCTGCTTTAAAGAAAAATGATTATGTATATGTCCTAAAAATATTTTGTTTACTTTGACCTGTTTTTGCGTTTTAGAGAAGGGTATCCCAGTGTGTGGCTCTTCCGGGACTTGCTTCTTGCACCTGTCATCAGACTGTGATTCACTCATGTGCTACCCACGGCTTGGTTCATCTGTTTCCACTGGTGTTTACATCCAGTTTATTCAAACCCTTGTTAGTGGGCATTTGGATGGTTCCCAAATTCGTACTATCATGAACAGTGCTGCTTAAGTATTTTTTGGTACATATTTGCTAAACTTCTCTGGGGTGAATACCCAGAAGTGGAATTGCTGGTTCACTGGGTGTGCAAATATTCGACTTCATAAGATAATGCCAAATCATTTTCCAGAGTGACTATTCTAATTTCCATCCCGTTGGCCGGGCGAGAGAGTCCACTGCTCTGTAATCTCCATAGTCCTGGGTGTCGCCACACTTTTCAGCTTTTACCTATTGAATGAATGTCGAGTAACATTTCCTGATCTTGTCTCACATTTCCCTGAGCACCAGTTAAACAACATTTCACGTGCTTCTTAGTAATGTTCTGTCTGCTGTGAAATGCCTGTTCAGGGCTATTGCCCAATTTTATTTATTATTGGCTTGTAGGGTCTTTTTACATATGAGGCAATGATTGTGAAATTTTCATTCTTTCTTATCTATTATCTTGGTAATAGTTTAAGAACTTTAAGAACTCATTTTTTTAATCACAAGTTTGAAAGGATATTTATCTATATTTTTATCTTATAATTTTAATCATCTTATTTCAACAACACATAACCACTTCCATTCAACATGGTTTACAAACTCCTGAGGGATGAATCAGAAGTTAAAATATAAGACAGGAAGAAAAAAAAACCCTATCATTTTCAGATGATATGAATGTTTGCTTAAAACTTCCCTCAAGTTAAGTAAGCATATACAAATAATAGGGAAATTGAGCGAAGTTACTGAAGATAAGATCAATACAGAAAAGTTGATTATACTTCTATAAACATTAAATAATTAGGATAATGACAAGACATTATCTACAATTAATAATATAAAGTACAATATTTCGGAATAAATCTGACAAAATATGTACTGACCTGTATGTAGGAAGCATAAAACATTTCTGAAGGATACTAACAAAAAAGTATTACATGGAGAAGTACCTCTTATCTGTTGATGGGAAGACCTCATTAAGGGCTTTAATCCTTTCTATAGAGATTTATAGGTTTAATGTAACTCCAGTCAAAATCCCAAAAGTATTCTTTATGTAACTCAAAGGTCCAACATCTTCGAAAAGAAATGAAACCATGAAAAAGACAGTCCTTGTCTACATAAAAAGACATACAGATACATTAACTACCAGGCTTATTCACAGAAGGGGGAAGAAATTCTTACATGAAATAATATACAGGACTCAAGAAAAGACCTGTGTATATGTAGAACTTTGGTATCAGATAGAGGTGATATGGAAGATCACTTGGGAAAGGAGTTATTTTTCAGTAGTTACTGCTGAAAAAGTTGGCTGTCTATAAGGGAAAAGCATGAACATTGATCACTACCTCATACCATACACAAAACAGTATTCCATGTATTCAGAATTTAAATGGCAAAGGCAAAAATCAAAAGCTTTCAATTAAATTACTCTGCTTTAGAGACAGTAAGATAACCTTTGGGTGTGACCTCTGTGCACACCCAAACTTGTATTGATATGTTCATATCTGGCTTACTTTTAATATTTAACCCATATTTACTACTGGACACATTATAGAGAATGGCTTGAATAAAAACATCGCTAAGTTTTTGTTTCCTTTTATAGAATGATACCCACATTTTCTCTGCTGCTCTTCCTTTTCCAGTCCTTCTGTTTACCAGGGAAGAGAATCTCAAATTAGATATTTATGTCTTTAACCTCTGCAAATGTTTTCTAATTAGGGAAGGCAGATCCAGAGGACACGAAGGACGCTGGGGTGGGACTGAGGGAAACAGCTGGAGACAGCAAATAGGAAAGAAAAACTTTGAACTCTGCGTGTGTGTGAACGGTTCTTAGGTTAAGACGCTGTGCTCATGTCAGATACTGTGAGTTGACTCCTCAATACCCCTGCCAATTTCCTTTTACTCTCCTTCCTCCATTTTGGAAGCTCTAATTTTTTTTCCTTTATTAAATAATAACTGTGTACATTACGGCATTTATGGAGTACAATGTGCTGATTTGATATACAATGTGGAATGCTTACATCTAACTGATTAACATAACCTTCTCCTCACTTATTTGTTGTGGTGAGACATTTACACTCTATTCTTAATAGTTTTGAGATGTGTCATTGCATTATGTACACTAGGTGAGGTCTCCTCAAATACCCTCCCTCCTCCCGGCCTTCCCCCTTCTCTCCCTTCTCCCTCCTTCTTTCTGGACTATAGTTATGTTTTACCAACCCTATGAATGTATAGGTAATTATATACTGATTTTACAGTAATATTGAGTGTCTTGGATACTTCCCCCCTTCCCCCGTTCTTGAGATACTTAATTAAGAAGAATATATTCCAGCTCCATCCAGGTAAACATAAAAGATGTTAAGTCTCCATCTTTTTTTTTTTTTTTTGCAGTTTTTGGCTGGGGCCAGGTTTGAACCCACCACCTCCAGTATATGGGGCCAGCTTCCTACTCTTTTGAGTCACAGGTGCCACCCAAGTGTTTTATCTTTTTTATGGCTGCATAGTATTGACTGGTGTACATACATCACAATTTGTTTATGCATTCATGGGTTGATGGGTATTTAGGCTGCTTCCATGTCTTGGCAATTATGAATTGGGCTATGATAAACATTCTGGTGCAAATGTCTTTGTTTTAAAATGATTTTTTGATCACCTGGGTAAATACCTAATAGACAAATTGCAGGATCAAATGGTAGGTCCACTTTTTAGTTCCTTGAGCATTCTCCAAACTTCTTTCCAAAAAGGCTGTAATAGTTTGCATTCCCACCAGCAGTGTGGAATTGTTCCCTTCTCTCCACATCCATGCCAACATCTGTAGTTTGGGGATTTTGTGATGTGGGCTAATCTTACTGGACTTAGATGATATCTCAAAGTGGTTTTGATTTGCATTTCTCTGATGATTAAAGATGATGAACATTTTTTCATGTGTTTATAGGCCATGTGCCTGTCTTCTTCAAAGAAGTTTCTGTTCAAGTCTCTTGCCCAGGGAGAAATGGGGTTATTTGTTCTTTTCTCATTGATTAGTTTGAGTCCTCTGTGGAATCTAGTTATCAGACCTTTGTCAGAAGCATAACCTGTAAATATCTTTTCCCATTCTGAAGGTTGTCTGTTTGTTTTACTTACTGTGTTCTTGGCTGTGCAAAAGTTTCTTAGTTTTATCAGATCCCAGTAATGTATTTTTGGTGTTGCTTCAACTGCCAGGGGGGACCTCCTCATAAAATATTCTCCCAGGACAATTTCTTCAAGCATTTTCTTTGCACTCTCTTCTAATATTTTTATAGTTTCCTGTCTTAAATCTTTTATCCAGTGGGAATCGATTTTTTTAATGGTGAAAGGTGGGGGTCTAGTTTCAGTCTTTACAGGTTGTCAGCCAGTTCACCCAGCACCATTTGTTAAATAGGGAGTCTTTCCCCCACTTACTGTTTTTGATAGGCTTGTTGAAGATCAAATCACAGCTGTTCATCTCTTGGTTCTCTATTCTGTTCCATAAATCTACTGCTCTGTTTTTGTGTCAGTACCACTTTTTTGATCACTATAGATTTATAGTATAGCCAGAAGGCTGGTAACACGATCCCTCCTGTTTTGTTTTTATTTCTGAGTAATGTCTTGGCTATTCAAGGTTTTTTCTGACTCCATATAAAACGAAGCACTATTTTTTAAAGTATGACAATGGTGCTTTAACAAAGATTGCATTAAATCTGTAGATTACTTTGGGTAGCATAGACATTTTAATAATGTTGATTCTTCCCAACCATGAGCATGGTATGTTTTCCCATTTAATATTTTCAGTTATTTCTGCGAGCTCGACTCTTCAGACCCCTTTGTAACTAGAGGTCACGTGATGTGGTTCTGGACAACAAGGCAGAAGCACTGAATGACTTCAGCTCTCAGTTGATGCCCCAGAAAGAATTTGAACTTTTTTTTTTTTTTGCAGTTTTTGGCTGGGGCTGGGTTTGAACCCGCCACCTCCAGCATATGGGGCTGGCGTCCTACTCCTTGAGCCACAGGCACTACCCCAGAATTTGAACTTTTGAACAGACCAATATCAAGCACCAAAATTAAAGAAACAATAAAAAACTTCTAACAAAAAATGTCCTGGAGCAGTTAGTTTTGTGCAAGAATTCTACCAAACCTTCAAAGAAGAGCTGCTAAAACACGGAGAAAGAAGGAACCCTCACCAACTACTATGAAGCAAATATCACCTGATACCAGAATCAGGAAAAAATCCAACCAAAAAAGAGAACTACAGACCAAAATCATTATTGAATGTTGTAAAAATAATAAAATCCTAGCAAATAGGGGCGGCACCTGTGGCTCAGTGGGTAGGGCGCTGGCCCCATATACAGAGGGTGGTGGGTTCAAACCCAGCCCCAGCCAAACTGCAACAAGAAAATATCCAGGTGTTGTGGCAGGTGCCTGTAGTCTCAGCTACTTGGGAGGCTGAGGCAAAATAATTGCCTAAGCCCAGGAGTTGGAGGTTGCTGTGAACTGTGACGTCACAGCACTCTACCCAGGGTGATAAAGTGAGACTCTGTCTCAAAAAAAAAAAAAAAATCCTAGGAAATAGAATACAGCTACACATAAAAAATATTATACATCATGATCAAATTGATTTTATCCCAGGGATGCAAGGCTGGTTCAACATACATAAATCCATAAATATAATTCACCACATCAATAGAAGAAAAAGCAAAGACCATATGATCCTCTCAATAAATGCAGAAAAAGTATTCAGCAAAATTCAGCATCCTTTCTTAAGAACACTTAAGAAAATAGGCATAGATGGGATATTTCTTAAACTGATAGACTCTACCTACAACAAACCCACCATCAACATCATACTGAATGGAGTAAAACTGAAAGCATTTCTACTGAGACTGGAACCATACAAGGAGGTCTGCTATCACCACTACTGTTCAATATAGCGCTGAAAGTTTGAGCCAATGCAATCAGGCAGGAGAAGGATATCAGGACATCCAAATACGGACAGAGGAGGCCAAACTCTCGCTCTTTGCTGATGATGTGATCTTATACTTAGAGAACCCCAGAGACTTCACTATGAGACTCCTGGAAGTAATCAAGAAATACATTAATGTCTCAGGATAAAAGTCAATGTCTACAAATCAGTAGCCTTCGTACATGTCAACAGTAATCAAGCTGAGAATCAAATCAAAGACAACATCTTCACAGTAGCTTCAAAGAAAATGAAATACCTTGGAATATACCTAACAGGGGACGAAAAGGAGCTTCAGAGGGAGAACCATGAAACCCTGAGAAAAGAAATAGTAGAGGATATTAACAGATGGAAGAACATGCCGTGCTAGTGACTGGGAAGGATCAGCATTGTTAAAATGTCTGTTCCATACAAAGTGATTTACAGACTTAATGCAATCCCCATTAAAACACCAATGTCATACTTTTAAGAACTTGAAAAAATAGTTCTTAGTTTCATACAGAAACAGGAGAAACTCCAAATAGCCAATGTAATTCTAAGAAATGAAAACAAATCTGGAGGCAGTGTGTTGCCATATTTCAGGTTTATACTACAAGTCCATAGTGATCAAAACAGCCATAAAAATAGAGATATAGGTTGATGGAACAGAATAAAAAATGTAGAGATGAAACCAGCCTCAAGTTACTCTCTGATCTTTGGTAAACCAAAAAAAGCCTATATTGGGAAAAAGACTCTTTGTTTAATAAATGGTGCTGGGAGAACTGGTTAACCACATGTAGAAGACTGAAACTGTACTCATACCTCTCACCATTTACAAAAGTTGACTCATGCGACTCCATGCCTGTAGCTCAAGCAGCTAAGGTGCCAGCCACATACACTAGAGTTGTTGGGTTCAAATCCAGCCTGGGTCTGCCAAAAAACAATGACAACTACAACTAAAAAAAAAAAAAAAAATAGCCAGGCATTATGACGGGTGCCTGTTGTCCAGAAAAAAAAAAAAATTGACTCATGCTAGATACAAGATTATATCTAAGACACAAAATAGTAAAAACTCTAGAAGAAAACAGGGGCAGGGAGGGCCTTGATGATTTTATAAAGAAGACCCTGTTGACAACTGCACCAACACCAAAAATCAATAAATGGGACCTCATCAAGCTAAAAAGCTTCTGCACAGCCAAAAGCACAACAACTAAAACAAACACAGGCTCCAGAATGGGAGAAGATATTTGCATATTGTGAACTTGACAAAGAGCTGATGACCAGAATCTACAGAGAACTTAAGCAAATCAACAAGAACAAACAGTCCAGTGAATCACTGGGCAAGAGATCTGAACAGAGCCTTCTCCCACAGACAGCAAAATGGCCAAAAAACACATGGAAAAAATGTTCATCATCCCTCATCTTCAGAGAAAATCAAATCAAAACCACCTGGAGATATCACCTAATGCCAGTGAGAATAGCCCACATCACAAAATTCCACAGCTGCAGATGCTGGTGTGGATGTGAAGAGAAGAGAACACTTAACCTGTTGGTGGGACTGCAAACTAACACGGCCTCTAACGGAAGAAGTATGAAGAACCTTCAAAGAGCGAAAAATAGAACTTCCATTGGATCCTACAATGTCATTACTAGGTATCTACCCAGAAGGAAAAAAAATCATCTTACTATAAGGACATTTGCACTTGCATGTTTATATCAGCTCAATTCACAAGCACAAAGATGTAGAAACAACCCAAGTGCCCAGCAACCCATGGATGGTTAATAAACTGTGATGTATGTTTAACATGGACTACTACACAGCCATAAGGAAAGATGGAGACTTTGCATCTTTTGTATTAGCCTGGATGGATTTGGAGAACATTCTCCTTAGTAAAGTATCACAAGAGTGGAAAAGCAGAACTGTCCCCGCTTATTTCAGTCATTCCGGGAGCTAACTTTGGCCCCAGTTTGTGTAATGGATTAACCTGTGCAGTAGCTTCAAATGTATGTATTTGTGCATTGGGAGGGGGATCAACCCCTTCTTCAATACTAAGCCGTCTTCTCTCTCTAAGCCTATCTTCCTCATCTTCTGTAGATACCAAAGTCGGATCAAAAGTATCAGAAAATGTTGAATGTGGGCTCACAGGAGCTGTATGCTATTTAATCAAATGCCATTTTGGGGCTAAATCTGAGCCAGCAGGAAAAGGGCATTTCTCAAGCATTAATTCAGAAAGATGTATTTTACTTCTATTGGAAAAGAGAGGCTTTGACTGCTTGTTATAAGTTCTCATGGGAAAACACAAGCCCACAGCATCCTGCACCCTCTGTCTGAGAGAGCGACTTCCTACAGTTCTGTTGGAAACACTGTCCATGTCGTGTACAGAGCTTACACCATAGCGCCTCTCTCTCCTTTGAAGTCCACTTCGAGTTCTACCAAACTTTTTATCAGTACCCAATGAACTTTGGGTCTCTGTAGAAAAGGAATGTTTTTTATTTCCACCCCATGGAGCGGGTGGAGAGTAGGAATCTCTTCGTGCAAGTCTTGTTCCTGGGGTAACACAAGAATCATTATCCCTTTCGATGCTTATTTCAACAATTTGAGGGATTTCAGTGGCACAATTTTGGTTTCTCCTTGAAGAATTCTTCGAAGGGCTTGATCCTAATTGTAAGGTAGCATTTTCTCTTAAGGGACTGCTTTACTGCTGAGGAGCCAAGTCTCCTACACTGATG
This sequence comes from Galagoides demidoff, assembly GCA_963574575.1. Classification (NCBI taxonomy): domain Eukaryota; kingdom Metazoa; phylum Chordata; class Mammalia; order Primates; family Galagidae; genus Galagoides; species Galagoides demidoff. The sequence goes on along the minus strand of CAUYQV010162227.1, from coordinate 904 downwards.
TTTTTCTCTTTGACACACAAACATCTGTTGGACTTCATGTCCACATTTTCACTACGGCCTCCTCCCTCAGGACTGAAGAGATTCTGACATCTGTATTTGAAGTTATTCCACATTTTTCTCACTTTATCCATCGATTATAAGATTGGTCCGAGCGCACAGGGCTGCCTCATCCAGGGCACCTGCGGCCAGGCAGGACGGGCCGGACAGCGCAGTCACCCACAGGGCGAGTCCGCCCTCCTTCTGGTGCAACCCGTCCCCTATGATTGCCAGTGAGCGCAGCCTCTCTCTTCCTCTGGACGGAACCCGGGGACCCCAGCTCCACCGGATGCCCCTGCCAGGCCCCCACAGCCTCCCCCTCTTCACCGGCTTCCCCTCCACCTTCCCCCAACCCCCACTGGAATCATGACTTTGTTATCCTACTCGACACTATCAACACAGGCCAGCAGGACCTCAAGTCCCCATTGTTCCTTCTAGAGAGGTTAACCAAGTAAAATTTATGTGGGAAGGCCATGCACTGGTGTATGTCTCTGTCCTGCACACGACCCAGAGCCTCCTGTGTTGCCATTGGGGTGACCTTGGTGGTTACCTCATGGCCCCTTTCCACTGAGTGTTTCGGATTAACTCCAAGTACTACGCTGCTCCTGCTGCCTAACCCAGGGAGTTCACAGCCCCAGCTTGCAGGGAGGACACAAAGCAGCAAAATACCCAGGACCCAGCTTTCTATAATAGGCTTTATTTGTACTGATTTGGGAGAAACAAGAGTTGACTGAGAACCATCTCCCCTCCCCCACAGCAGGCAGAGAAGAGGAGGGAGGGGACAAGTGACAAGAGTCACAGTCCAGGCTCAGAGGTAGCCCAGTTGAGGCTCCAGGCCATGCTCCAGTGCGGTCTCTGTGGCTGGGTG
>CAUYQV010162226.1:0-11427 GCA_963574575.1 Galagoides demidoff | reverse complement strand
AATCATTGTAGGAATTATTGAATAGAAAGATAGATCTTTTTAGGGTCAAGTATCTCAGAGGAAGTAGCAGAGAAATTGTATTTAGGTCAGATACACAGATAACCTTGGGGAAAAGAGGGAATTTGTCCTTTTTTTTTTTTTCTCAGAGAAGTAGACACAAAAGTGACTTAGAATTTAAAGAGAGAGAAGGATATTTTTTTAAAAAACAATTGCAGAAATTTTACTATATAATTTTATTAGGGTTGTCCAGAGAAACAGAACAAGTAGGAGACAGACAAATGATAGATAGATAGATAGATAGATAGATAGATAGATAGATAGATAGATGTAGAGATGGGCATTTAAAAGGAGACCGATGGGGATAGGCTCACACAATAATGGAGGATAAGAAGTTCCACAACATGTGTCTGTGGGCTGGAAAACCAGGTAAGTTGATGACCGAGGTCAGCCTGAAGCCAACGGCCGGAGAACCTACAGTTCTGTTGCTCTCAGGGGCAGGAGATCTATGTCCCGGCTGGAGAAGAGCGAGAGAAACTTCACCTTTCTTCTACTTTCTGTTCTCTTCTGGCCAGCTCTTAACAGATGGGTGAGAGTGGATGGATCTTCTTTACTCAGTCTACTCAATATTACATAATGACATTCTCTACAAAAGCACTCACAGAAACACTCAGAAATAGTGCTTTACATTATCTGGAAGTTCCTTAGCCCAGTCAGGTTGTCTTCTAACCCTAACCATTATATCCTCTTTAAAAACCCAAGGACCTCTTTGCAGAGTATAACTCTACACACTGGAAATTTTAGTGAGTGTTATAATCTGCTGAGGCGTCACTAATGTGGATAAATATATGACATTCTGCAGCAAAGATTACCTAATTTTTCAAGATAATTTCGTTAATTTTTTGTGTGTTTTGAGCAGCATTTGCATTCAACTTGTGTATAGAAATTTCTGTAACTAGGCATAATTTGTTTTCTCAGCTAAGGATGTTTGAATTCCTGCCTTTCAGAGCCCGACATGTGAGGCACGCTCATGGGCTGGGCTTCAAGAGAGAAATACGTTGAAAACAAATGAAGAGAATTTGAGATGATTATTTACCCTCTGAGGAGAGTATGCTGGGCTTGTGCTGGTCAGGGGGGGCAGGGCTCAGAATGTAGAATCATAACTGCTATTTCCCCTCCCCGATCCTCTTGATGTTGATACATCACTAAATTCAGCTGATTTCCTTAGTCTGTTTTCTGTTGCTAAAAGAAATACTCGGGGCTGGTTAATTTATAAAGAAAAGAGATTTATATGGCTGATGGTTCTAAAAGCTGTACCAGCACTATGGTACCAGCGCCTGCTTCAGGTGAGGGCCTTAGACTGCTTCCACCAAGGGCAGAGGACATAGGGGCAGCAAGTGCAGACCACACATGGCTGGAGAGTGGGCAGGTGCCGGGATGCTCACAGCAACCAGCTCTCAAGGCAACTAATAGAATGAGAAACCACCCGCTTCCCAGGGAGGGCATGAATCTACTCAGGAGCAATCAGCCTTGTGTTTAGGCCCCACCTCCAACCTTAGGGATCAAATATCCAAACTGTAGCACTGATTACAGACTTAAATGCATTGAGATGTTTTGACATAGGGAGATTCCCCCTTGGTTACTCTACCAGTTTATACCATTTCCATGGAAATCAATATTGGTTGGCATCCAAATTCTGCATTGACTGGAGCAAGCAGCCAAGTTTTTCAATTTGTAAGGCTGGACATGAAAGCTTTGTATGGAGAAAACATTTGGAGTCTCCATAAAAACTGAAGGTAATAAGAGACAGTAAATTTATATCATTTCAGTAAACAGTGGTGAAATTTAATGAAGATGATTGCTAATGATCATGTATAGACACACAGGAATAAGTCTTTCAATTTGCATAACTTCTTGGTAGAAATTGCTTAGATAAGATTTCCAAGACCGGTCCTTTTAATATGACAAGGTCTGTTCACATATTCCCTGTAGTAATGCTTAATACATTGGAGGGTGACCTCACATCCTTGAATATGCATACAGAGCATTGGCGGGGATTTTAGATGTATTAAAAGACACCAGAAGAGAGAGAGCATAAAATTACTATGTGAAACTGTGTTCTGGATAAAGGATGATAGAATGTTTCATACTAATTCTGCTGCAGTAAGTAGAGAAAACACTCTCCTCTTTCCATATGTGCTAGAACCAGCGGGTACCAATGAAGTGACCCTGGAAGAACACAGTTGATGTATTATATCCAGTCCTTGAGAATAAATTTAATATGATAGTTACTGGTATATACTCTGGAACAAAACCACTTAGCTTTGTATCCAGTCTCTGTCTTATATCGGCCGAGTGATCTTGGAAATAGTATTTCATCACCTTGGGTATCATTTTTCTCATTTTAAAATGGAGATGATGCTAATATTTACATATAGAGTTTTTGATGGAATTAATACATATAAATGTTAGTATTCAAGTAGTAATACACGAAGAGCACAAAAGGATCTTTTACAATCATCATGCAGATGAGAAGAGGGCCAAGAAGCAGCTTCTGAGCTGTAGGCAGCAACTCCCAACCTCTAACTCCAGTGCCTTTTGCAACAGTTCCTGCATATTTTCCTTTTTGTTTTCATTGTTTTAACCTTTATTTCAAATCCTATTTAGTCCCCAGCTTATATGTGTATTTCAGTTTGTTTTTATTTTATCATCTCAATTCATTGCCACTAATGTCAGAATTTGCCTCCAGTTTCTGTGTCTCCTTTTGGATTCTGCTATGGTCTGAATTGAGCACCACCTCCAATTCATACACTGACTCTTGATCCCCAGTGTGTATTAGAAGGCAGGGCCACAGGTGGGTATTAGGCCGTGAAGGCAGATCCCTCATGAATGGATTGGTGCCCTTGTGGAAGAGGCCCAGAGAACTAGCTGGCCCTTCCACTATGTGAGCGCACATGTGAGAAGCCACCATCTATAATGAAAGGGCCTCATCAGACACCGAACCTGCCAGTGCCATGACCTTCGACTTCCCAGCCTCTAGAACTGTGAGAAATAAATGTTGACTATAAGCTACCAAGTTTCTACAATTTTGTGATAGCAACTTAAACAGAAAGACAGTTTCTCACCAAGGACTTGCTTGGGTTCAGCTCGTGCTTCTCCGCCATTTTCCACACTGTGTGGTGTATCAGTTTTTCCTATGTGCTGCTTGGGAGCAGATCTGACAAGGAGAGCGGCGATGAGGGTAGATGAGGGCCAAAGCTCACTCTCAGTGTGAGGCCACAGCGACCTTACTACAACTGGAATTCCTGATTCCTTTCTTAATGAGAGCCTGAGGCCCTAGTAAAGGGGGTTGCTGGTTTAAGGTACTGGTAATGGAAGTTATTTGGCTCCAGTGGTGCACACACACCGTAGCAGGGACACAGTCTCAGGCCACTCCTGATGTGCAGGCAGTGTGGTGACAAAGCAGTCAGGCTCCATAACCGGATGGCCTGGGTGTCAGCATTGACTCCTCACAGCCACTGATCTTGACCAGGTTTCCTAAGTGATCATTTCCTCTGATTTCTCATCTGCGAACTAGAAGATAATCCTGGTTTCCACTGAAAGCAGTCCTAATGCTGGACTGAATGAGTGCACAGAAGACAGAAGAGGGCCTAGAATAGGTGTTGCTACTATCACTATTAAAGAGATACGTGTAGAATTAGCTAGTTAGCGTGGCATCCCTTTCAGAGTGGGTTAGAGAGAGTCATGGCAACCCAGGGGGTCTGTAGGCTGTGAACGCACCACCACCCCAAGTGCTGTAAAATGTTGGCAGAGCATGGTGAGCACCAGGTTGGCCTTCGTGATGAGGACCCAGCAGGAGGCATCCACCTGCCAGGTTCACCTCAATTAGCAATAATTGTGTCCAAGATAAACCTCATTGGCTGTGATGCCACCACTGTGCCAAGTTGCCTGGCTCACCTCAGTGAGCCTCTGCTTTGGTGTAACTGCAGCAGAGGCCCCTTTCCTGCTCTGATGTTTGACTAAAAGCTTTTCAGACCCTGTAAACTACGATACACAGCAAGTCCTGACCGTCTGTTAACAGACGTCAAAGGGTGGGGTTGGTGAGCAGAGTCCAAATGTGGGCCCAAAGCTGCTTCTCAGCTCCTAAAAAACTGTGACATTCATCTCTGGTGGAATGGACACGCTGGGAACACCCACACACAGATTGGCTGGTTTCACTGTCATCACCCAGCCTGGCACCAGCCCGTCCACACCCCTTCAGCCAGGGGGCTGTGAGTACTGTCACTCCAGGACATAGTTTGTAGCCACTAAAATGTTTGTGAAGAGGACTTTATATTACAAAGCTGAGTGAAAGAAATATGAAGTTTTTTAAAAAAATGGTATTTCTTTTTCACTACCCACACTGAGAAAATGTATAAATTTCTTTACTAAGTGTATATTTTCATCATTGCACAGATTAGTGCATTTTAAGACACATATTACCTTTTGAAAAAGGGTTTTTTTTTACAATTGCGTTTGAATGAGAAATTAGTTTCTCAAGGGAATATGAAATGAAATTCTTACTCATTTTTCTGTCTTAGACCGTAATACAAGGCCTAACACATAGTAGTTACCCAATAAAAGTTCATTTGAAAGAATTAATAGAGGAACTAAAATTATTGCCACTAAGGATTATTTTTTAAAAAGCCAAGATATGGAATTAATGAAAGTACCTGTGTACAGACGAACAGATAAAGAAAATGTATATTTACACAATCAAATACTATGCACCCATGGAAAAAAAGGAAAATCTTTCATTTGTAACAGTATGGATGAAAGTGAGGATGTCACGTTAAATGGAGTGAGCCAGCCTCGGAAGGACACATCCCTTCTGATTTCACTTGTGGAACTTAGAGGAAAGAATCTCATTTCACAGAGTAGAATGGTGGTCACCATAGCTGCAGTGTTTAGAGGAGAGAGTGGCTGAGTGGGGAGAGGGTGGGCAAAGGACACATGGAAATATATAGGAAGAACAAATTTCAAGAGATCTGTTTTTGTACATTCAGGGTGACTATTGTATTTGTGAAGGAGGAAAAGATAGTAGATATTAAATTCTCTCACCACAAAAAAATGATAATGCATTTGTTAATTAGCTGGCTTTAATGATTCCACAATATCTGTGTGCTTCAAAACAGCGTGACCTGCATGATAAAAATACACAATATGTATCTGTCAACCTAAAAACATTTTTTAAAAAAGCTAAGGTACAATTTCATGTTTTAGAACTTTGAACATATTTCTTAGAGGAACACAGATAACTTCTTTGGTTCCCTTAGTTTAATTTTATAAACCCCCATCAATTAGACTAAGTGGCATCTTTCTGTAAGAAATGGTTTTATTTTTCAGAATCATGGGCCCCCTTGTCATCAGATCGCCAGTGAACACACATTAAGCTCCTGAAGTCTAACTTGGAAATGGCTGTTTCCACTCCCCAATCATTTCTGTTATCTGCCGACTGCACTCTTGATGAGGCTGTATTACTCCAGACGCTGTTATCAGGGGCAGTCTCCCCAGAGCTTTGTAGAAAAACGCTATTCCTTTTCCATCCTAGGGTCAAATGTCTCCTTATACACAGCCTTGAAAACCACTGCCTGCCTGGACACTGCATCACATGGTGTAGGCAATTCTAAGTTATCCTCAGTTCTCAGCTATTTGGCCCCACTGGTGATATTGATTTTGAGAGCAATCCTGCCCGTTGATTTCAGGCTATTTTCCTGAGGTATCTTCTGGTTTGTTCTCTTCAGCATTTAGGGAGAACTTCAGAGGTTAGCATTCACATTCTTATAGACTTGCTTGGGGATAAATCTCGACATCTTTGAAGTGGTTCTTGGCATGTCACAAATGGATGTGAACAAGACACAGATAAAACAAACTCTGAAATGAGTGGATTTTGGGGCAAACATAAGAAAAATGTTCCAGGGAAACTGGGATGTTAATGGTGATTATAAAAGTCTCTTTTGCTTCTTTGTGGGCTCTTGGAAAAGTCAACTGATGTTCTTAAATTTCAGTCAACAAATAGGTAAAGATGGATAAGGTTAAATATTTTTTAAAATTTCTTATCCACCATGTATATTTCAGAATTGTTTCAAAAGCTTGATTGAAATGTTGGAGATGAATATTCCATAAAGGCTTCTTCACAAAGATGAGTTTATTTTGTCAAAAAGAAGCAGTAATTTTATTCAACATAATTTAATTCAGATGTTAACAAGAAGAGTTAATGAAATAATCCCTAATGCTGAATTTGAAGTTTTGTTTTTGTTTTATTTTCATGATTTTCCTATTGTCCCTGAATCAGAATCACTCACATGTTCAATAAAAATCAGTGAGATTCACTAATGCAAATAAAAGTGCCTCTTTTATGGTTCCACCTCCAAGAATTAACAGTATCTGTGAGATTTAAAAGACTAAATCAAACAGGCCTACGACGAATCTCAGCTCCATTACTTACTAGCTATGTGCTCTTGGAAGAGCCACTCAGTTTCCAATGTCAGGACCCTCCGCTGGGACATGGGGGCAAGGCCCATCTTCTGTTTCGGATTACATATAATGCAGGCCAACCCCTGAGAGCAGTACCTGGAGCGTATTTAGTCTCAAAAAACATGTGCTATTAATAATTGTTCTTCTAGACGGATTTAACTATAAGGACCCCTGTGCTTATCCACGTGTAACTAAAAAGACGGCTGCCAGTTTCTTTCCTCTTCCGTGTGCCGAGTCTGTGTGTCAGACCCGGGGTACAGAGGCGGATGGAGTTGGTTCTGTGCACTTGCTAAAACGTGAACTTGCTCACAGGTGCCCCTCACTAACACCGTACCCTGTACATAGTCCGTCCTCAGTAGTTTTTGATTAAATGAGTTAATGTATCATTGTGCTTCTGGCTCAGCAGTGGAGATGGTTCTGTAAACAGTTCTGCAAAGGGCGCTGTCATGAGAGTTCTAATTTCGGAGTCCACTGTCTCACTGTCACTCCATTTCATCAGACCATTCTGTTGTTGTTGACTTGAATTTAATTGTCTTCCTTTTTTCTTTATTTTCCCTCTCCTGGCACCATTGTTATCGGCTCTTAGGCTTTTCCAGCATTTTCAGTGATTCTTGATTTCATAGCATGTAAAAATTTCATTAGCGTGGTGTTTATTCCCTCTGCATGATGTTGAATAAAAACAATTTTATACAACGGTTATTACCGTCCCCTTCCTTGTGCAGCTGCCCTTCCGAGCCTGTGAAACACTGTACTTTATCATTTCCTTTGACCTCTGGCCTTGGAGTAAGTTTGAATTTTCAGAACTATCATTTTATTAAAGGCCATTTTATAAGCATATTTTCTAAGAATATAGTGAGGGAGAACTTTATGAGATCTGCGTGTGCGTGTGTGTGTGTGAGAGAGAGAGGGAGAGAGAGAAGAGAGAGAGACAGAGAAATGCAGTCATATATCAATAAGTGTGAATTGGGTGGAATGACTCATGTTTAATGCCAATCATGGGATTAAATGATCTCATGGTAAAATAAACCATTCTCAAAGTATATATTCAATCATGAATGAAGACCTTCAGTCTCACACAAAATAACATTAGCTATGTTTTCTGTGTTACAGATTGTCAAGTATTACTCTAAGTGTTTTTATAAATTAAATAGACATTTTATGAGATAATACTAGAATTTTCTTTTATTTACAGATGAAGAATCCTGGTATAGATCAGCTAAGTAACCAGTGCAAAGTCACAAAGCTGGTAAACACAGGCAACACTGAGACTCCAGCCCCCGTGTGGGGGGGACTGAGACTCCAACCCCTGTGTGTGGGGGGACTGAGACTCCAGCCCCTGTATGTGGGCTCCTGGGCTCCTATGCTTCTCTACTAGAATTTTTAACTTTTATAATTTTCCTGTCCAGAGTCCATTCCTCCTGTTATTGGTAAGAGCACCTCTGTTTATTCCCGGGTGCCATCCTAGACCCATTGATTCTGTATGGCTGCCCTTAGAGTTCCCCCATCCCTCTTTCCAAAGAGATTTCTGCAAGGCCCAAGAAAATCACAGTCTTCCCCCCGCCTCAATTTTTTTAAATTGATGGAACACAAAGACCAAAAATAATTATAGCTCACTCCCCTTGAGGGCAGTAACCTGATCAGACTCTTCATTAGTTTCTGCTTTTTTTTTTTTTAAATTTATTATTTTTTTATTAATTGATTTCTGTATACATTGATGCAAACATGGGGTACAGCCAGCATCTCTGAATTTTGAACTTCTAAAGTCTGCTCCCAGGGATTATGTTCGTTTGGGGTGCACTGCCTCACTGCAGAGGGCCCAGTGTCAGGCAAAGGCAGCCTCCCTCACGTCCTATCAACACATTCCTTTAGATCCAAACTAGTTGCACTCAAACTCTATTGTTTGCAATCAAGGCACCCTAACCAACCTTCCAGGAGATAGACGCTGTTAGGGTGTGTTCCCCCTGAACAGGAAGCCTTAACCACCCACCTGATTGTATTTGCTCACAGGTCCTTTAGGAGAGTGGTTAAGGTTGAGGCTTTAATCCAACAGGCCTGGTGTCCTTTCCAGAAGAGGCAGAGGCACTGGCGTCCTCTCTGCAGGTATAGGTTGGGAAGGCTGCAGGAGGGTATGAGAAGGTGGCTGTATAAAGCCAAGGAAAGAGGCCTGGACTGAAGCGGAAGCCTCTGTAACTGTAAGAAAGCAAATTTCTGTTCTTTAAGCTACTTAGTCCGTGGTGCTTTGTGTTGGAAGGTCTAGCAGCCCCCATCTGTCAGCACCAGGCAGCGAGGTTACCAAACCCCTAAAATGTAGGTGTGGCTGGGGGCGGACGGCTGGAATCAGGAAACGTTTGCCCCGCAGTGCTAGAAAAAGCCCAGAAGAGCTGGAGGGGCTTTTGGTAGAAATACGAATGTAAGTCAAACTTGAAGATTTGGGAAGTTTTTAGTTTATCCATATTGGGGAAAATGAGAAACTTTGTTCTAGAGAGAACCCAGAAATGAGTGACTGGATAGTCACCCTGCAAGGAGATTTCCCATGTTGATTAGCCATCTCAGTAGAAGCCAGAAACAGAGGCGGAATTATACTGGTTGTATGAACCAGAGGGAAGAGAAAAGGGATGGGAGAAAAAACTTCCAGTTTTCTGGATTTCTACAGGGAAGGACAGTGGAGCTTTTGGCCTCCAAACATTCTTGATCCTTCAGGAAAAGAATGACCGCTAAGGCAATTTAGAAATCACTGTGGCGCCACTCTGGCCAACGGCCTCCTTCTGTTTCATAGGGCAGGGCCCCTTCTCGGTTTTAGCTTGCAGGGTGTACCTGTCCCCCCACCCCAACACACACACAAACACACACACACACACACACACACCCCACCCCACCCCCACCCCAGAACGGAGAGGCAGGGCCACAGGTGCGGGCCCTGGAGGGAAGAGCATGAAGATAGAAGATCTCTCTTGAAATTTAAGATCAGGTGGGATTTTTCCCTTCTTGAGCTGGGTCTGGCTTGGGACCTTCTCATTTCTTCCCTGGGGAACGAGAATGTTTACCCCAGACCTGTCCTACTATTGTATTTTAGAAGCACAGGATTTATCTGGTTTCACAGGTTCACAGCAGAAAAAGAATTTTACCTCAGGATGAATCACACCCACACCTGACTTAGATGATGCTCAGATGAGACTTTGGACTTGGAATTGATGCTTAAATTAGTTGAGACTTTGGGGCCTGTTGGGATGGGGTGTATATATGTCGTATGTGAGAATACATAAATTAAGGCAGGCAGAGAACAGAATGTTAGGTGCACCCCCCCATTTATATATTGAAGCCCTAATCCCCAGTGTGAGTACATTTGGAGAAAGGTATTTAAGAAGGTAATAAAGGTTAAGAACATTAGGATAGTTTCTTAGTCCTGTCGGACTGGTGTTCTTATAAGAGACAGCTGAGTCCTCTCTCGCCCCCTTTCTCTCCCTCTCCACACACAGAGGAAAGGCCACGTGAGGACACGGGGAGGGCTGCTGTACAGGCGTCAGGAGGAGAGGATCCGCCAGAAACCAGCAGTGGGAACCTTCATCTTGCACTTCTGGCCTCCAGAACCGTGAGAAGATGAATTTCTTTGTTTACACCATCCATTCTGTGGTATTTAGTTATGGCAGCCCTAGTACAGTGGCCTTGAGCTCTTTCAGGTTTGGGGGTGATGCACAGTGTCCTCTGCTCTGGCTGTCCAGGGGCTAATCTCTAACATGTAGGACTATTATGATTATTCCTCCTAGGGCCCCATGGTGTGTTAAGCGGTACCGTAAGCAGTGCGGTGTCAATGGTGAATAAGGTGGACCCAGTTTTTCCCTCATTGATGTGGTTTAAAGTATATAATGTTTACATCAGCTCCTTTTCTTCCTTAAGATAGTTGCTAAAATATCAACTTACCAGAAGTCTTCCGTGGCCATCTACCCAAAGAAAACATGGCCTAGCCGTGAGCTCTCCAGATCCTGCCTTGGTCTTTGCCTTCCATGGTACCTATTATGGATCATTTTCTGATGTGCTGTCCTCTGTTCTCCACGAGCATGGAACCTCCGTTAGTCACGCTCCTGGTTTCCCCCTGCTGCATCTTTTTCAGGTAGACAGTGCCAGGCATCTGAAGTCACTGGACATATTTTCATTAATTTGATTTAATGAGAGAATGAATAGATAAAATACACTGCAAAGTGGAACTCTTAATTAAATCAACTCTTCAACTGCTCTCTGCACACTGTCCCTCTGTCTCCGTGTGTTTCTGTTCAGCACCCTTCATCTCCTCTGCTTTTTAACTCTGTTGTTACCTCTCTCTCTTTTCTTCTGTTATCTCTAAACCTGCCTCTTCTGCTCACTCTCTTTCTCTTATTTCCCCATTCTGTAGTTACTGTTTTCATAACTTGCCATAAGATAACTTACATGTTAATAGTGTATTTCAAATTACAGAAGTGGCGTATGTGTTCTTGATAATCACAAAGCAAATTAAGTTGTTTAGTTAAAATTCCACCTGAATGAAAAGGGTGAGAAAAGTTATATTTGCTCTCCATCCCAATTGACTAGTGATTCATGAATTAAAAAGAGTTTATCAGTCCTATAACAATGCTAGTGTTTCCAAATCCACTCATATTCCCACTTATATAGATTTTTTAAAAACTTAGATTTAGTTTTCAATATTGAAAATAACTTAATGCCATACTTTAGCAGCCTTAAAAAAAATCTAGATTTTTATTTTTGGTTCCTCTTAAGATATCATATTCTAACGAGGCTCCCATCACTGGCTAATTAGCAGCTCCCCCGTGTGCTCTGGGAGATTTTCTTTTCCTTTCCCCTCCCCCATTACTCCCTGATTCCCTGCATCTGCCCACATTTGTCTATTTGCATCTTATGGTTGACACCAGGAGATATTTAAAC
>CAUYQV010162225.1:0-10153 GCA_963574575.1 Galagoides demidoff | reverse complement strand
CCCCCCTGTTAAAAAAGTTTGAGGACCCCTGGCTAAAGTATTTAAATCTGGTAGCAGCTATGGGACCTAGCACCGTCAGAACATTCCTCTGTCTTGTAACTTTATTCTCTCTTTTATCCTCTCAATTCTTTGCCTTTCCTCTCTCAGGAACAGGAGGCCTGATGATGGTGACTACAGTTACGTCATCACTGTGGATGTACCCCTGTCCCGGGGAAAGAATTTCTCCTTCCTGTCCACATCTGCTTTGAGGGGTTGGTGTGTGAGTACAGCCAAGTTCAAGGCTGTGCCCTTTCCTAGTAATAAACCGTGTAGTTGAGCAGGACCAGGCCGTGATGGGGCACTTCTGAGCCGGTTAGCAGAGCTGAGTGCTGACCAGCAGGAGGAGACGAGTACTGGAAATGAGCTTGTAAGGCGTGAGGACTCCTATCAATGGCAGAATAACCCAGTCCTGTCTGGTGGCCCACAGCACTGTGCGTGTCCATCTAACACAGACTGCCCCTTGACTTTTTAAGCTGTTTGGGTATCTGTTTCCTTCCTAGATTATAACATCCCTGGGACATGATGGGATCGTAGTTCACAGCTCCCGAGGACTGATGCAAGAGGACATTTGGCGCATTAAGTAAGAGCTTGAACTTGAGATTACAAATCAGGTTACCAGCGCTTACACCAGGGGAGCCTGACGTCAGGTTACACCCTTCTCTGTGCTGTCAGAATCGAGACTGACTTCTCTATATAGATAGGAAGCTGCCAGACTTGGAGGAACTCTGACCTGGAAATCAGGAGACCTGGATCCCCTCCCAGCTTTGCCCCTGACCCTTGTATTTCCCAGAGAACGGATTTCTGCAGTTTCCTGATCATTAAATCGAAGAGCAGTCAGTGGTAGCCCGTCCAGCTTGACAGACTCTGGGGACACATCTCCTTTAGTTCTCCCATCCTGGTGGAAGAGAAATGTGCCTTCCAGTGCCACTGGGTCCCTCCACCCACTGCACTCAGCCCCAGCGGAGCTGATGACGCTTAAAAGTGGCTAAATAACTTGGCCACAAGAACGAACCTCCATATCGGAGGCCTCGGCATGAAATCATTAGTGGCTGTACCAGCACCACTGTGGTGCTTGTTTTTAAGCGTCTCGATGACTTTATTAATAAAACTGGTCATTGCTAATCACAAATTTAACAGGTTTTGTTAAACTCTTGCAAAAAACCCAACCCAACCTGACGTGGAGAAGCAATGGCAAGACTGACCGTCTACGGCCCTCGGGGCGACCCCACCCACCTCCAGCATCTCGCCCTCGGCATCGTGCACTGACATCGTCACCTCCACGTTCTTCGGTGTCTTCTTTTTCCCTTTGTCAAACTCGCCGTGGATCAGGGTGACATAAATATCATTCCGAACATCTCCTGCAACGAACGCGACAAGCCATCCCGTGAGTGTTACCGACAGGCGCCATTTTTAGGTCTCGGAGTGCGATTCTAAGACGTTGATGAAATACTCAAACTGTGGAAGGGTTTGGCTTTGTCATGAACTATTCATGTGACAGAAGTCTTCCATCTATGACTTCTCTGTTCAGGGTCCCTCATTTTACCTTTCCACCCATACCAAGCCAGATTTCAAAGATAAACTCACTTTGCCCAAAGGACAAATTTCTCTACTTAATTTTTTTTCAGATTCTTGTCTCACCGTAGTGGTAAAACTACCTTCGGTTAGAGAATACTACCAGTAGTTATTTTTATTTCCTACACTGGTACTTTCCTAAATCGTTCTTTTTAGTTATGGGTACGTAACAGTTATACGTGGTATATATTTACGGAGTACGTGTGATGTTTTGAGACAGGTGTATGACGTGTAATGATCAAATCAGGGTAAACAGGATATCTGTCACCTCAAGCCTTTATCATTTCTTTGTGTTAGGAACATTCCAATTCCACTCTTGTAGTTATTTTAAAATATACAATAAATTATTATTAACTATAGTCATCCCTCTTTGCTGACAACGAGATCTTATTCATTCTAACTATATTTTTGTTCCCATTAACTATTCTCACTTTAGTGCCTGAAGACAAAACATTTTCCCAGAATGCTGATGATGTGTATTAGGGTAAAATAGCTCTGAAATGGATGAAATAAACAGATAAAGAACTACTTTTTTTTTTTTTTAAATGAGGAAGAAAATCTCACTCTCTAACTCTTTTATTTATTTATTTATTTTCTGCAGTTTTTTTGGCCGGAGCTGGGTTTGAACCCGCCACCTTTGGCATACGGGGCAAGCGCCTTACTCCTTTTTAGCCACAGGCGCCACCCTCTAAGTCTTTTAGTCATTCATTCCACAATCCCCAGCATGTGTAGATTATGTGTGCGGCAACCAATTACTACTGTCCCTTAATTTCCCAAAGGAGCAATAAGATCTTGTATTACTTTAAAAGAACCTGAGTTTTTTGGCGGCACCTGTGGCTCAAGGAGTAGGGCACCAGCCCCATACACTGGAGGGGGTGGGTTCAAACTGAGCCCTGGCCAAAAATTGCAAAAAAAAAAAAAAAAAAAAAAGAACCTGAGTTTTGCATGCAGTAGATTCGTTGTTTTTTTCCAGAATTGTTCTAACAGGGCATGGTTGGCTTTCTAGAATTTTTATTACTCTTAATCAGTTTATATTAATATACAGGAAGTTCCTCTAGGGATCGATTTCCTTTTAGCGGAATGAAGATTTTGCACGGACATGAGTGAAGCCGGTGAATTTGCATGAACACATGTGAAGATCACCCACATCAGGCGGCAGGAAAGATGAACCTGAAGTGAGAACCTGGAGGATGTTTACCGTCTGGTCACCAAAAAGAACAGGGAGAGCCAGAGCACAGAGGGAGCTTTACAGGACGGAGCAGTGGGTTCCCTGAGACAGAGCAGAGCAAGGAAGCCACGTGCTGGAAATGTAAGAGAAAGAGATATAGAACTGGAGCACACGCATCTCCTAGACCAGACGTCCTCAGACTACAGCCAGCGGGCCACATGCTGCCCGCCGAGGACATTTATCCGGCCCGCCGGGTGTTTTTACCGCCGTTGCTTGTCGTGCTTAGCAGCGGACCCATCCTGGGGCCCACAGTCCGGCCCTCCAACGGTCTCAGGGACAGAGAACTGGCACCCTGTTTAAAAAGTTTGAGGACCCCTGTCCCAGACCGAGAACCTCTGCTATTTGGGGGGGGGGGGGTCTGAGTGGAATATAAAGGAGGAAAGCAGGAATAGAAATTTCTTTTTTTTTTTTCTGGAGATAGCATCTCATTATATTGCCCAGGCTAGAGGCCAGAGGCTGTTCACAGGTGCAATCCCACTAGTGATCAACGTAGGAGTTTTGGCCTGCTCAGTTTGGGACCCAGGCTGCTTCACCCACCCTTAGGCAGTGTCCGGCTTAGTGCGGACCCTCGACTGCCACAGAGTACTGCAGCCCAGAACTCCTGCTCTCAAGTGATCCTCCTGCCTCAGCCTCCTGAGGAGCTGGGACTATAGGCGTGGAGTAGAAAATTTCGAGTTATGTTTAACGAAGTGTTATTTTGGGCTCGTACACTTGGTAGCTTTCTAGCTCAGGCTGGTCCCCGACTCATGAGCTCAGGCAATCTACCCTCCCAGAGTGCTGGGATTACAGGCTGAGCCACCCCGCCAGGCCTTGGGTACTCAAGCTTTCTAAGGCTCAAGCAAGGCTGTTTGTATGTCCCACTGTTTCAGTATCACTCAACATAAATAACCCAATCTGATGGGTCCAAGATGCCTCGACTGTCCAATTAGCAGTAACTGCTGCTGGGGAAAGCAAACCGGTGAGCAGAAGCTGTTTACCTGGCAGTATTATTTCAGGAAAGCCCATCTTCCGGGCTATGGCTGTTGATCTGTCAACCAAGTGTGAAAAATTCTTCTGAACTTGTGTGAGGTCCCCTGGCAAAAGCTTCAAGGACACCCAAAGACCTTTAAAGAAATAAAAGATAACCTATTCGTTCTTCGTGTGATCTATGTAACACATACATGTAAATGTTGAGAAAAACACAGTAATATCCAGATAGCTTATTATAAAGATGTAAATTCTCCCCCAGTTAAAATATAATTTTAACGACACTCCCGTCAAAATAACAACAGGCCTTGAAAAATTGGCAGAAAGGTGAGCAGATGCTTATGTTGGGGACCCAATGAGCAGAAATAGACCCTCTCTTAGGGGTCTAATCAAAGTACCAAATGATGAGTGATACTGGGGGTAAAAAGGATGTATTAATATAAAGCAATATCAAAGTATATTGTAAAGCCACGATCACGTGTGATTCTAGTGGTAAAAAAGATGCATAATGCAATGAAATTACATTACTATAATAGATAGCAATTTAATAAATAGCAAAAGAGATGTAACAAATCATGAACAAGCCTCACTTCATAAACACACTGGCATAATTTTCTTGCTATTTAAGCAGAACTTAATTTCACAATGTTATTGTCATTAAACTAAATTCCCAATAAGGTAAATAGGAAAAAAGTCAAAATTAAGAGAAAATTAAGTGTACATTTGGTAAGCCCCTGAGCATGAGCCAATTTTCGTCCTTTTTTTTTTTTTTGAGATAGGGCTTCAAGCTGTCCCCTGGGTAGAGTGCCATGGCTTCACTGCTCACAGCAACCTCCAACTCCAGGGCTCAAGCGAGTCTCCTCCCTCAGCCTCCCAAGTTGCTGGGACCACAGGCACCTGCCACAACACCTGGCTATTTTTTGGTTGCAGCCGTCATTGATGTTTTGGTGGGCTCAGGCTGGATTCAAACCCGCCACCTTAGGTGTATGTGGCTGGCACCTTAGCCACTTGAGCCACAGGCACCAAGCCATGAGCCATTTTTCTAAGAGAAACAAATAAAAAAAAACTGCCAAAGCAAAAGAATTATCTGTACACAAACTAACATCTTTGATATGCCTAAAAAGTAAAAAGTATACTACAGAAGGGTGATGTAAGAAATTGTGAATTTGTATCCATTAAAAGAATCTCACAAACAAACAGGACAGGAATAGACAATTCACACGGAAGTAAAAGGAGTTTATAAATATCTGGCAAACCAAAATGTGGAAAAATATATCTTAGATAAGACAGAAAGATTATTCTCCTCCTTATATAAAGAGCTCATAAAATCCAAGAAGGAAAACTTCAGGAAACCCATCAGTATTTATGAAGGCTAGATTAATTCACCTCCAACTCATTTCTTAAGATGCAAATGAACTAAAAGAGTCCACTTTTCACCTTTCAGCAGGTAAAGATACTAAAAAATCAGTTCACAAAAGGATAGTAGATGAACATTTAAACATGGTGACTGGTACCCACTGGAAGAAATCTATGGCAAGAGATCTGGCACTGTATCTTAGGGATTAAGCTTGTTTCTACCATTTGACCCAGAAATCTTAGTGCTGAGAATTTTCTTGGGGAGGTAGTGCTAATTATAGAAAAAGTCTTAAGTAGTCCTAGCAAAGTTAATTAAATTTATGATGGTGACAAATCAGAAAATACTTAAATGTCTATAGGGGGATTTCATTTGCTTACATCTAAGCAATGGACTATTACACGGCCGTAAAAACTATTTGTGAAGAGCATAAAAACATTTGCAAAGTGGTTGTTTTTTATTTATTTTCATTATAAAATTTTACAAAATACTTCACTACAGGTTGATATATAAATATAAAAAATATTAAAAATATAAAGTATGAGTTTCTTAATTTTCCTATTTATGGTGACTTTTGGGACACCCTGTCTTTAAGTATGAGAGTTTTCCATTCTAATTGAAATTATATTCTTAGGTTAAGAGCTCTAAAAACCCACAATATATTAAGGTATTTGTTTCAGACTATTTGATTTAAAATTCAGCTTCAATAAGCAGAACTTCTCTCAGTTAAAACTTTATCAACAGAATGTTCTGTGGAGGTACTAAAAACAACTAACAAAGTTTTGGAATGCTTTATTTTATTTTTTTGAGACAGAGCCTCAAGCTGTGCCCCTGGGTAGAGTGCCATGCCATCACAACTCACAGCAACCTCCAACTCCTGGGCTCAAGCGAGTCTCCTGCCTCCGCTTCCCAAGTTGCGGGGACCAAAGGCACCCACCACAATGCCCAGCTATTTTTTGGTTGTGGCCGTCATTGTTGTTTGGCGGGCTCAGGCTGGATTCGAACCCGCCACCTTGGGTGTATGTGGCTGGCGTCTTAGCCACTTGAGCCACAGGCACCAAGCCGGGATTACTTTATATAAATATATATTCACATTTGTATTCTTCTCTTCCTCTCAGTTTTGGGAAATGTAATGGGATAAACCTATTCAGGTTGGCACATAATTATTCACGAATCTCTTCTCCGTTTGTGTGTCTACCTGGAGTCAGCCTCCAGAACGCAGGGTAGACAAAAGTAAGGAAAGATTCCAGGGATACGGCTGGGCTCAGCGGCTCATGCCTGTAATCCCAGCACTCTGGCAGGCCACGGCAGGAGGATCACTTGGGCTCAGGAGTTTGAGACCAGCCTGAGCAAGAGCAAGACCCCGTCTCTACTAAAAATAGAAAAACTAGCCGGGAGTGGTGGCAGGTGCCTGTAGTCCCAGCTACTCAGGAGGCTGAGGCAGGAGAATGGCTTAAGGCCAGGAGTCTGAGATTGCTGTGAGCTAAGCTGACACCGTGGCACGCTAGACTGAGCAACAGGGTGAGACTCTGTCTCAAAAAAAAAAAAAAAGATTCAGGGGATAAAAATTTGTTTCATAGAAATTCCAAAATACAATAGTGATCCAAGTCACTGCTGGGTGTATCTTAGCATTCTTCGAGTATTAAAAGTGTCTGGTACAAAGTGAGGTGGGTGGACCCCAGCAGAGGCTGTTTTATATCAGGAAAGATAAAGGAAGGGCAAGAGTCCAGGCACCCAGCTCTGAGTCCCCCCACCCTTAGCAAAGGCCCTTCCCAGCCCAGCACACAGGGCCGGGCCATGTACCTTGGCCTTTGTGATTTACTTCCTTCGCTGCTATCACTTTGTTTAAGACTGAAGTCAGGGGCTCGTTCTCCCCGATCACGTGGGATGTTATCAAGGGTGACATGATGAGCTGCCTCTGGCGGATGTAGGTCTCCATGGCGATCCTGGGAGAGACAGAAATAAAGGGTGAGGAGGGAAAGGAAGTCTGGGGAGCACCGCCTCTGATAGTAGTGACTTGTATGGGAGTAGCTCGGAAATGTTACACTACACTCTATCCGGCCTCTGGGTGCCTATCTGAAACGCTAAATTCATCTTGGAAAGACTTAAGGCAAAGAGGAAAAAAAGAAACCCAAGAATAAACAAAATTGAAGGCCAAATGTTAACAGTTAAAATCAGAGGCAACACTCCAGGCTCTTTCGGAGCTGCTGTAAAGGAATTTAAAAAGGACCCACTGCAGGACAGGCGGGAGGCAGCGGCCCCCGCCCTATTCCTACGTGACAGCCAGCTCTGCAGAAGTTTCCCTCCAGACCTCAGTGTCCTCAGAAGACAAGAGATGAGCTCCGATCACTTGCCCTTTGAGGCACCCCCATCTAGTGCTGATACCCCGTGTATGAGAGCAGCGTCCAAGAGGGGCATCTGGTGGGTGTGAGTAGATTTCTATACCATGACAAACTATACCCACAACTGCGATGGGTGCGGCCAAATAAGCTTCACGTGAATGGTCACATCAGGCTGAGGCTCAGAAAGGGTAATCAAAGAAGCACACACAGTCCCCATCTTAGGGATGGCAGACGTGCCATCAGTAACTGCAGGTCACCTTGGAGTTCTCCTCGCTGCCCGCTCCAGGCAGGCCAGCTTTCTCTGCAGAGTTCCTTGCCCCCTGAGAGTAAAACTCACTGCATGTATGGCTGGGAAATGGGACTGCCAGAGTCTGAGATTTTTTTTGTTTCCAAATGAGTCTGTCTAGATGGATTTGTAAAATACACATAACAAAACCCTCCTAGAGGAAAACACTACCGAGTGTTTGAAGTGGGTTATAAAACAGATTATGAAATAGGTCATAAATCTTAGAAGTTAAATGCCAGAGGCTGCCACTCCCATGGTGAACCTGTGACTGTGGCTGCTGGCTGCACAGTGACCTGGAATCAAGTTAGGGCCGAGTGTGTCAGGGACTCAGAGTGGGTATTATCACACAGTGGGGACAAGCTCAGGGCTCACTCTGATGACATGGCTTCGGGAGGACAGCTGGTTCAGAAATTGAACAGAGAGGCAGACAACCAAAGAAAGAAACCCACCATAAAGGTGAAAACAAATAGACTGATATTTCAAGTAACTTTCAAATCCATGAACAGTGTTCCTATTATATATAATAATATTAATACACACACACACGTATATATAAAATCCATTATATATGCATATATAAGGAGCAGCATTTATAGGTATAGTACTATGTTTTATATTTTATACACATTTATATTTCAACACATAGTTTTGTGCTGTACAACAAAGTTTCACTCAACGATAGCCCACATACAATGGTGGTTCTGTGATACCATAAAGGTCCCATGATGCTGTAGCTCTCCTAAGGCTGTAATGCAACACAGTACCTAGTCTATGTTTATCTACAGTCAGACACACACTTACCACTCTGTCACAGCTCCTTACAGTATTCAGCACAGTGACATGCTGTATGGGGGGGGGAGCCCTAGGGCAACAGGCTAGACCATAAAGCCCAGGGCTGTGGGCTACACCATCCGGGTTTGGCTAAGACTCTGTGATACGTGCACAACAATGAAATTATCTAACAATGCAATTCTCAGAACGTGTCCCCATCATTAAGCAATGTAGGTCGGTATTTTATTTAGCATATTATATATGATTTAATCTTTATAAATTCAATTTATTAATAAGTTAACATATAAAATTCAATACATTGTATTTAATATACTTATTTAAATATATTTACATGTTGAATAATATATCTTTATATATTCATATAGTCTATATATGTGTGTAAGTAGTGACTAATTATTACATAATTGGACTTAATTTTGACCAAAGTACATTACTTAACATTAATTTTTAATTCAACTGGTTAATATGTTGTTTAGGATGTTGCATCCTCATTCATAAGTGAAATATGTTGGTAATTTTCCCTTTATAACAATGTATTTCCTCCAATTTTAATATCAGGTGTATCCAGGTTAAGTAGAATGATTTTAAAGTATTTCTTCTTTTTCTGTGGTCTATAAGATTTGGCATGATCTGTTTTATGAAATTATCTTTTACTTTTATTTATAAACATTAGTTGTCTACTTTTTGAGACTTTGGGAAAAAAAAAATAAGAAGTTAACTGATGACTCCATACTGAACCTCAGAGTCAAAACATTCTATGATAGACATACTCTTACTTGACAATGTGAATGTTACTTTCTTTGCATTAGTATTATTTTTATTATTATTGCTTAATATTTCAATGCAGCAATTGTCTGATTTCTTTTCTGAATGTATTTATCTTCGTTCGTTCTTTATGAGGGTTTTGCTTCTAGTTCTTATCTTAAACATTGTTACTGTTATTAAATGTTAAGCCTTTTTAATTTTGTGAAGGCAAAAAGTGGAAACCTAATAAACATATGGATATGTAAAAAAAAAAAAAACAAAAAAAACCAAACAGGAGTGGCATTTATGGGTATGGAAGTAGAATAAATATCAGCACCATACTACATAAAACATTCAGCTCCGCATATGCCTGGAAGATCAATGTCTAGGTTGAGTACCCTGGCATCATAGCTCATACCAACCACAAACTCTTGGGTTCCAGGGATTCCCCTGTCCCAGCCTCCCGAGTTGACCAGTTTTTCTATTTTCAGTAGAGACGGGGTCTCACTCTTGCTCAGGCTGGCCTATAACACCGAAGCTCAAGCAATTCACCTGCCTTGGCTTCTAGGAGTGCTAGAATTACGGGCATGAGCCACCACGCCTGGCCTTAAGCAATGTGTGTTTCCTTATACTCACCCGAAGACAGAATATCTTAAATGTTTAAAAAAACTGCTCAAATCAAAACCTTATTGTTTCAATCTACACTTCACTGATCTTCAACGTATTCACAACGCCATTTCTTTGCACATTTATTTCCCTTTATATGTCCTTATTTCTATTAATTCCTTTTTTATTATTTCTCACATATGCTGCAAAAATTTTTTTATTTA
>CAUYQV010162220.1:0-13256 GCA_963574575.1 Galagoides demidoff | reverse complement strand
AGTCCCTCTTACAATCATGTCTTGCCCCCAAAAGGTGTGAAACACACCAAGACCCCACCCGCCCCCCTCCTTCCCTCACTCTGCTTGAAAATTGTGTGTTTTATGGACAGTGGTGTAGAAGGATTATTGGAGGACAAAGATTACGTGCTTTAATAGTAATACACTGGAAAGAACTTAGAAGTCTATGAGCTCCAGTTGTTCTCAGCTTCTCTACACAGTGTGACGTTCTCTGCCTCTTGCTCTGGTGCAAGGGAGCTGTTGTATGAGGGTCTCAGGGAAGCAGAGAGGATGAAGGTCAGAGATGAACTTCTTGCTTGTGTATTTTTTTTTTTTCAATTTCCCCCGGCTTAAAATACTCAGTATGACAAGTCACCCTATGAGGTCAGACAGTCAACTTGAGAAACTCATCCTAGACAAAGGGCCACATGCGTCATTGCTGGTATCCCTGTGGTCACTTCGCGGCACTCCTGTTTGCCTTCGGGTGAACAGAGCGCTATTCAGCAAGGGGGCACGTAGCATTTTCTTCCTAGGATGAATCAGCAAACTTCCTTGTCAGGCCTCTTGTTTGGGGATATCATGTTCTCAGCTCTGACGGTAAGACTGCAAACCGTATGTGCCGTCATTCCTGTGTCAACAGCATGACTGTGAGCAGGTGAAACGTGTCCTCTGCAGCTCCGACCCCCCCTGCAGAGCGTCTCCACACTGCACGTGATGTGCTTTTCTTTTCATTTAAGCCACTTGCTAAGTCTGGGTGCAGAACTTTGTCCCTCTCTGTCCTTTGAACAAAGTTCAAAAGATTGTTTTGGCTCGATCACACAGCTGTCCGGAGGTGGAGCTGAGGTGCAAACTAAGGGTTCCTGGTTCCAAGACGGAAGCCAGGTGTCTCCAAAGTGTCTTCACCTGCTGCGCACATCACGACTCAAACAACCTGCACACCCAATAAGGGCAATACGAGAATGTCCATGTGAACCTGCAGGGTGGGCAGGACACGATTATTCCCCTCCCTGAGGGTGGTAGGATAAATTCTTGGCCAACAGCAGGCAGTAGTAAGGTGTGAATGTGGGATTCCAAATCCTGTTTCTGCTGAGTTCTGCCCCATCCCACTGTGAAGACCTACCCGTCAAGTATGATGTCCCTCAGGGAAAGCAATGGATCTAGTAACAACAAGCCCTAAATCCCTCTGATGGTTTACAGTGTCTTAGATTCTACACGAAGCACATCATAATTAATTTTCTCAGTGTAGAGGCTTTCTTTGTTAACCATTTCCCAAGTGAATGAATTATATTACTATTTCAAATGATCGTATTAGTTGATAAGGAAAAAAGATCAATTGTCAAAATGAAAGACTAAATTTGAGTGAGAAGATGCCGTCCAAAGGGAGGAAGCACAGGTGTTCCCTGGTTCCGCGCTCCGTCAGCCTGGGGCAGGGAAGAGCTACAGTCCTGTCACTGGGACGTGTGCTAAAGAAACAGAACAGAACAGCCACGTTGTTCAGTGAGTCTCGTGAATGTACGGAGAAGTGTTTACTTGCCTTGAATTGAAAACGGAATTCTCGTCCCCTCAGATTGCGAGCCAGATTTCAGAAGGCGAGGCCAGCGTTGCCCCTTGTGTTATCTCAGCATCCGCTCTTCTGGGAATACTCTAATTTAGCTAAACCAGGATTTGGATTCGGCCTAGCTATAAATTAAAAGAACACTATAGGGCTATGCAACTCTGCTCAAGAGTTTATTTGCCCTTACATTAAAAAATAACTCAAGTTACTCTCAACGGATTCATTAAAAACCTGATTTTTCCACTTTATAGCTATTTTGCCTGGCAGATGGGATCTGGCTTTTTCCTTATGCTGCATTTTTGAACCAAGCATACATGGAGGGATAGCAGTCTATGCTCCCGCCAACAGAAAAGCCACATGCATATTTCAATAAAATTGCATTATTTGGCATCTACAGTTCACATATGTTCACTTGGCTATTACCAGTCTGAGCCAAATGCAGCCACAAGGGGTGGGGGTGTTCAAACCTTGAACAAGGAGCTCTGAACTTAGTAAGAGAGAAGAGACCTTCTGACAGGTAGATCACTCTCGAAGGCACTTTTAATGCAGCTGAAAATTCCATAAATCACTTTCTTTCTCCCCAATTATGTGCTTGCTTCTACGCTAATAGAAGCCTGAAAAGAAAGTTTTTTATACTTTTGGGTTGGGCGAGGTAAGACCCTTTGAATAAGCCCTAAAGATGAATAACTTCACCAAGAAGAAAACTAAGAATGTTTCAAGCAAAGAGAATCCTGGTGAGTTCAGGGGTAGGGTAAGTTCTCCCGGGTGGTGGAAGGGCACATGGGGAAATGGAGGTAGAAGCAAAGATTGAGAGGGCACGGCAGAGAACCTTGCTATCCGGGGCCATTTTCAAAAGCTTTAAAATGAAGAATGTAAGCTCTATCCCCATGCGTACTTTGAAACAGAGTATTAATCCCCCAAAATGTGAAAAGAAGACCTGACATCAACTTTCCAGCAAAGAATGCTTGGAGCAAAGTGTAGGTTTAGGTAATTAGGGGAAAAATTTATTTGGAAATACTGTCACAAAGCTAAAAATCAAAACATGTAACATTACAGTTAACTTACCCAATAGATTATTTACCATTCTGAATTTTAAGAAATTGATTGGGGGTTGGGAGAGAACAGGAGGAAGAAGGGATTACTGTGAATGCTTTGTGGTATAAAGTGAAGGTAACTCAGAAATATTAACAGCACTTGTTTAATACATACTAATGAACAAAAAACACTTCTATTTTTTGATGCACCAAAAAATATAAGTTATTGAAAATGTGGCCATCCATGTGCCTTGGTTAGCATTTAGGGTTTGAAGGCACTCTAATATGGATTTATCAAAATTTCATGATTGCCAAAAGTTTCGGCTACAGGTTTTCATCCCACACGGTATTGTTTTGGGGTGGCGGGCACGTCACAGCCCAGAGGGCAGCCCCCAGGGTCAGGCAGACCCGAGCTCTGCTCCCCTCAGGAACCACGTGAGCTGAGCAAGGTACTGGATTCCTTTCAGTCTCAACCTTCTCAAGGTTGTTAAAAAGAAAATTTGGACACCTACTCATATCGACCACGGAGTTACTGTGAAGATTAAGTAAAATGTTTGAAAAATGCTTATTATGGTATCTGGTATATACTAAAAGCTTGAGAAATGCCATTAGCCAGTTACATACTTATTCACTCAACATAAACATGCATAATCAGTTTGAGATAAAAGCCTGTGAAAACTTTATCTCTACACTTGAGCCAGTTTATTCACTGCATTCTTCCTGATTTAATAGTGATGAAAAGGGTAATAATACTTTCATGTTTGAGAAGTATTCTCTCATGAACAAATAATTTGGTCTCTGCAGCAATGCTCTGAGTTGGAAAGGTAAAACATTCTTATGGCTTACGTGTATTCAGAAGGGGAGGGAGGAGATCACTGCAGAGGCCGAGAGAGAAATACCCGTCAGTTCAGCCAGAATAAACCAAAGAGATGAAGGGGAAAGAAAGCCTTTCAAAAAGATTAATTTCTCACAACAAAAACTTTCAAATAACCAGGGCCAAACAAAACCATCAGGGAAGCTAGTGAATTGATATTGTCAAGTCAAATGCTGGGTAGCTAACAAATACCAGACTTATTTAATTTTACCTTTTTTTTTTTTGAGACAGAGGCTAGAGTGCTGTGGCATCACCCCAGCTCACAGCAACCTCAGACTCCTGCGTTCAAGTGATCCTCCTGCCTCAGCCTCCTAAGTTGCTGGAACTACAGATACATATGACCATGCCCTGCTGATTTTTTTATTTTTCTTTTTTTTTTTCTTTCTTTCTGTCTTATTTATTTATTTTATTTTTTTGTAGACACAGGGTCTCATTCTTGCTTAGGCTGGTCTTCAACTTTTGGCCTCAAGCAACCTTCTGACCTCAGTCTCTCATGCTTTTTTTTTTTTCCTGTAGAGATAGCTATTGATTTCGTAGGTTTAAATAATTCACCCTAAAAATAATATTTCAGTTATAATCATAAATCTTAATCCATAAAATTTAGTATAATCAAATATTTACTTAAAATACGCACCATAATGAAATGAAAAGAAGAATTGATTTTTGTGCGAATTAAATTGGAAATTGTGTTTAGCATTCATTATAAAAATTGGTAATTGTGTCAAACAAAGACATACTTTAACAATTTAAAGTATGTCAATGAAATTGTCTCTTAAAATATAAAGTTTGAATAATATATGCCAAAAAGATACAAAAACTATTAAAGCCTAAATTACTTTTTTTTTATTATTTCTTATAGCATAACTGTGTACATAAATGCAGTCATGGGGTACAGTGTGCTGTTTTCATATACATTTTGAAATACTCTCATCAAACTGGTCAACATAAACTTCATGTCATTTTCTTAGTTACTTTTCTTGACAGACGGTGCTGCAGCCGGGAACCTTTCACTGGCTTCAACACCTTACGGGTGCATTTAACTACCGCTCTCTGATAAAGTGTGGATAGCTAATAAATGGTGATGAGTTTAGAAACTCTGTAACACTAACGCTGGAATTCAAAGGGGCTTCATAAAGAAAAGCTCAGTGACCCTCTTCACCAAAAGAATTTCCAGGATGTGTCCGAAAAGAGAGCAATCAAAGGACCTAGAGACCAGGAATACCAGATGAGAATGCCTTGGACCTGTGACTGTTTTCACCATAGGATCTAATTCTCTGAGCCTCAGTTCCTTGGTGGAAAATAAAAGGCCGTCAGGAGCTTTCAAGTCCCCTCCGATTCCGTCTTCGGTGATTGTGAGATGCTCCACACTTCAAGGACTGTGCCTGGTTTTGTCTGGCTGTCTACCTCCCAGTACAGCTAGGACAAGGCATTCCAAATTATTAACAGAGGCCGTGCTTTAGCCTGGTCCTGTATCAGCGGGAGTTAGGTTTATCTCCTATTGATTGATTTTTAAATTTAAATAGATGTCTATAAAAATCATGCTGAACTGCAGGTATATTTAAGTGAGAAAGAAGTTTTTCTGGGCATTATAGTAGGTGTATCTTTTGCAATGATTTGAAATTTTTAATGTCATTTTAACAGAAGACATCTTAAGTATATCATTCCAAACGGAAATGCCCCTCCAGCTGTTGCCATCGTCATCAATGTGTATGTGATCATGTTTGTAGGGAGCTAACTTGTTAAATATTTTATGAATAAATAT
Source organism: Galagoides demidoff (assembly GCA_963574575.1). Lineage (NCBI taxonomy): Eukaryota > Metazoa > Chordata > Mammalia > Primates > Galagidae > Galagoides > Galagoides demidoff. The sequence goes on along the minus strand of CAUYQV010162220.1, from coordinate 8,034 downwards.
TGTACAAAATTCATTAGCCAAAAATACATATAGCATAGCTCTATCATTATTAGAATCCTCACACTTCAGTCATGACCTGACAATTTATATAACATTAAATTATTCTCAAAAAAGGAATTACATGTATTTCAGTGTGTTAGTAAATATTCTCTCGTTGGAATTTTTAATGCATTCTAATAATCTCCACAGGTTATTCAAAATATGTTGTATGAAACTTCTATAAAATACCCAGATGTCAGATAAATTTAGGTCTTTTATTTTCTAACACTTATTTCTGTATAACTTTTGTAATATTCCATTTGAAAAGAACACACCTTACTTCCATCTTCCTAATGCTTCTTCCTATTACTTTGTGGAAGTTCTTAATTTCTTATGTTAGTTTGACAGGCAAGAGACACAAATCTCAAATCTCTCTCTCTCTCTCCTTTTTTTTTTTTTGTTGCAGTTTGGCTGGGGCTGGGTTTGAACCCACCACCCTCGGTATATGGGGTCGGTGCCTTACCCACTGAGCCACAGGCACTGCCCAGAGATGTAAATCTCTTAAAAGAGGTTCAGCATTTGCTTTGTGTTCCCAGAGATCCATTTGGAGAAATGCTTACTAGTTCATGGATGATCCACATAAGTATAAAGTAGTATAAGCCTTGCTTAGAATTCTTACCCAATAGTTACTAAAAGCATCATGAAAAATGCGGGTTCAGGACATCCGGGCCGAGGATGTGCTGAGGGCTCGCTGTGGGGAAGTGACATGTAGACGCTTGTCTCCGTTTTCCATAAAAGGTATTCCTCAGGACGTTAGTGTTCCCAAACCCTCTTCAAAAGGCAAACTCTTCATTAAACAATTTGGAAGTTCTATATACAGGTAGTCTGTCTTTCTATTGGGAATCCACACATCACAGTAATGTAGTAAATTATGAGATGCTCCACACTTTAAGGGCCGAGGATTGCAGGGTACGATTTAGGTGTGACTGACCCAGAGTTTCTTAGTTGTTGGTCTATACTGACTATGAAATCCAACTCCTCTCCACGTTTCCTCTTTATCGAAGACTGTTGATTTATAATTCCATCAAATGCTCATCAGGAAACACTGCCTCTGGCCAGAGAGTCCTGGAGGAAAAGAGTAAAAAATCTGGGAGATCCATGAGGATTGTTCAAAATCAAACAGCAAGTTCCAGTTACCGCTGCACAGAGCACAGGGCCCCATGCTGCTCCAGGCTCTCCCTGCCCGTGCAGGAACAGCTTTAAGTACTGAGCTGTAGCTACGACACACCTCGTCCTGTGCCCTGACGCCCAGGAAAGGTACCAAACAACTTGGCTTAAATCTGAGATGTGTCTTTGTTGCAAAAATGCCAAGTAAATATATTTTCAAATAATCAAAGTTTTCAAAGAATGAAAAGTTCCAGCAGTGCAGGCAGGAGCCTGGTTGCATGATTCAATTAGATCAATAACCAGGACTTGTAGGACATGTGTGTCACTCAGTTGTCATCAAGAAGTTTTTTTCTATATGAAAAGAAATAATTTTCAGTGATTATAGCACAATACAAATGCACTTAGGACCCCTGACCTGTGCATTTAAAAATGGTTAAGTTGGCAAATTTTATGTTATGTGTATTTTACCACAATTTAAAGAATTTAATCTTGTTTTGAGACTCCACTAAAATAACAATATATATTTTTTTAATGTTTGTTAAACATTAAAATGTCCGGAGTCCCTCCTCTATCACTGGGGACATCTGTCCCCACCAAGCAGCAGGCCATAGTGGATGCTGGGAAGGACGGAGCGGTCCTCAGAACTGGAGGAACATTCTCTTGCTTCCCCGAGCCCCACTCCCGAAAGCCCCCTGACATTAGGGCTACAACAACAGCTTTGAAAATGAACTTACTTCCTTTATACATTGCAAAGAATAATATAATTTTCTATAACTGCGAAATGGTATTTTATGAGTTTTAAAAAATGTTTCAATTCCTACGGGGGTATTAACAGTAAAACCTGCTGCATGAATCTAAGGTTAGGTGGAAATATGCTCGATTTATCAAAGTGTGCATTAACATAGGAGAATTAACAGATTTCTGAGAAATACATGAGGGTTACCCAGTAGTGTCCAGCCACATACTGTGACAAATACAGACACCGTGCGTGGCTGGACACTTTGTGGATAGCCCTCTCACTTAGGAAAGGACTAGTGAACTGTAACAGATTCATGAACCACGAAACTGAACGCACAGCTACGGATATTTAAAACCATCCTTCTCCTTGGCTAATATAATCTCCTGCCCAAGTTTGTGGGGTCAGGGAACATACTCATCTTATTCATTATTATTTTTGTTTCATGCCTAAAATGGTACCTAGTGTAGTACATGTAAATATTTTTTGATAATTTACTAAATTCAAGATGAAATTAAAATGTAAAAAACTGATTTTTAGGCATTGGTTAAGAGGCATCCCTAACAGAGGCATTTTCTAGTCAAGCAATGATTTAAGTATCAACCTCTGACCATTTAGAAGTCTAACCTGCCACAGGTGCCATTATTCATGGAGTACATGCTGCACGCTCTTGCCCAGATACATCCAAATCTCACATATGGAATTTTAGACACTAGCCAGGGCTCTACATTTCAAGAGACCAATATTGTCAACACCTAAGAACACGCACTTAATATCCCCTTCTTCACATGAAACGTTTTGTCTGTTGGACTATTGAACTTTTCTCATGAAGTCTGAGCAATAAAATTATATTTCATAAATTTTCTTATGTTCTTTAAGTTAAGGCTTTAATACAAAATTTTCTATAAGTTCTTAAGAAAGGTGATGGAAGAAAAATACATAAAACTGTTCATGTATTTCACTTAGTATTATTCAACATTTGAGCTATTTGCAAACAAATGATAAAATAAGAAGTGATTAAGTGGTGTTTCATGTAATCCTGATGTATGACTTAGAGACGGAATAGTCTGCCCATGCACGGACGAAAATAATAAAAGGTTATCTGCCCCTTTAAAATATGCATATCTCTTAGACTTCAATTATTGGCAGTTTTAAATTTTTGTATTTAGATAAACCTAAAATATAAGTAGGAAAAGTAGAATATAATTTCCACAGGATTAGCTAAAGGAGACAAAACTTTGGAATCACTTTGAATTCTATTTTAACAGCTCAGCTACTTTGATTTTTTTTTTCTATTACAGAACCATGAAAAGTTATTTCAACTGAATTGCATACGTAACTCCTGGAGTGTAGACAGTTGCTATTATTTCTTCACTTCATCAAAATGCTCTTTTAAATTCTTGCTACATCTGTATTACCTGGTCTTGGAGAAACCAAGGTGAATGAGGCCCCGGAGAGGCTGAACCCTCTTTGGTATTTCTAACAAAGGAAATGCCATTCTTGCCACTAACCCTTGGAATGATTTCTAAGTTCTCTAAAAATAATTTAACCTGTGTCAAGTAGCTGTCTCATCTGGAAAACTCAATAGACAAATGCAGAAAGAGTTAGCAGGAGTGTGAGAAGGGAGGTGTGAGGCTGGAGTGGGGTATCCCAGGCCTGTGGGATTGAGACTCCAAATCAGCCAGCATGCGTCCATACAGCTGCTCACTTTTCTTTAAACCTGAGTTATATTATTGCAGAAAAGCATAATAATCCCCACTGTGATCTTGTATTTCAAATGAAAGAGCTTGAAACATCATAGCATAAGCACCTTTGTAAAGAGGTTAAACATTCTGAGTAGGTCGGTTTCTTTGGGGGGGCCAGTAGTTTTATAGTCAAAGGATGGGGTATAACGGGGAAAAAAAGTAGGAAGAGTAACATATAAAATATTTCTATCCAATGAAAAGGTTTCCAATTTTATATTGAACTTTAGCTTAAAGAGGACATGCTTATTAAATAAACCTCACTGTAAATTCAAGATGAAGGTAACATGCATAAAATTAATTTTTAGGCAATTGTTATGAAGCTTCACTCATGAATTCATTTTTCAGCCAACAAATAATTCAAAAGTACCTCCAGCTGACCATTTAGATGTCTAATCAGTGACAAGGTTCTATGATTCATCACATACAGACTTAACCCTCTTTTCCAAATTCATCTAAATCTCACGTATGGAGTTTTATTAGCTAGCCATGCTCTTGTTAGCAAATTACTTCTGCCTAGCTAAGCCACACTTCACTACACCTGTGTAGCTGTTTACATGCAGAACCTCAGGTTAAATCCTTATGTAATGCTCAAGCAAACAGCATCTTTATTTATTTGTTCAAAACCATGGGGTCCTTTTATACCGTTTTCCTGATTTGAAGCATTTTAAACACAGCAGTTGTTAAAAAATAAAATTTAAATTGCACTATATGATTTTACAATGAAACTATAGTTTGTAATTCTCTGGCTGTTGAATTACTTAAGACTAACATTTATTATGTGTTTGTCCACACATAAAATACTGTGTACAATGATTCCCACATATCTGCTGGTGTCCTTAAGCAAAAGAACAGGGGTATTTATGGGAGCGATGAGTCTTCATTGCCTACTGAATTTTGTAGGGTATCACCTGAATCGTAGTTTTTCAAAGTAACCAAAAAATACAAAGGAAAGATTCTGGATTTTAAACACTTTCAATTTTTAGGTTTAATATGAAAGAGAATATATAAAAGTTTTGTAGAGCTGTGGGGCTATGCTCACCACGCTGCTTCTTGCTGACTGGTGTTCACACAGGCTCACAGTGAACGCCAACCGTCTAAAGGAGCATTTGATGGTGTAAATTCAGACTGAGGCTAGACTGTGCTTTTCCATTTTAAGAATGTGTTTTAGTGTTTGAGGGTGGAAAAGGAGATAAAAGGAGGCAAGATGTGGAATTTATGCCATTTTCTAAGAACACTGTTTGACATTTTACATAAGGTTTCTCACTTCTAAAGAGTTAAGTATTATGTAACAAAAAAGAGTAGACAAAAGAACTCCCTTATTTTTTTCCTACAAAATGTAGATTTTTAGCATTTGTCTTAATAGAGATGAAATTGCTCGTGATGAAGAGAAGCCTGAGGCCTCGCTCTTTTTCCCATTTGCCGTCATTATGATCTTCTACAGAATTTTGAGATGAAGGGAGCCCATCCGGGGATGACGGCCCAAGACAGAACGTTGCTTTTATTTACCTCACTCCTCCTGAAGACCGACGATGATAGCTGAGAGCTTGAAAAATAGTCGGAAGGGAAAATGGGCAAATGTTTCGTCTCACAGGTTAGTCTTCAGTTGCTTTCGAGTCACGGTTAGACTATTACTTACTGATTTACTGATAAACATGGTCAAAATGCACTGAAATGGGAAGCTTTACTTCTAATATTGGAGGGGAAAAAAGAGAAACTGCCCATGTTTAAGAATAAAGCAAATTTATTTTTAAAAGAATAAATTAATTAATGAGACGCTATCTCACTAAGCATTTTATATCATTTAATGCATTCAGCGGGGCATTACAGATACGCGGTAGCTCTGCTAGGGTGCTCTGGTACGGAAGATAAAAGTTCAACAGGGACCAGACACCGTTCTAAGTTGTAGCATTTTTCATAAATCTTTCTTATTCTATCTTAAGTGAATTTTGATTTAAAACAGACTCATGACATTCTGTATAAATAAAATATCTGGTCATATAAATTTCGACATTCCCCATTTTTATCCTGTATCATGAGTAATAATATTACCAGTCAAGAAAGTTATTGTTTGCTAATGTGAATTAACCAGTAATAGGAAAATGTAAATGGTTTATAAAGTAGTTGAGAGCAAAAAAATAAAATTACATTTATTGCCATAACTTCCTCAGGCTTATCAGAGCATTTGTCTCATTCTACCAATGTGAAGGAGCATTTGTCTCTAACCAAGTGAGGAGAAACTTGGTTAAGATCTCCATGTGCCATTAGAGACACGACCCCAATCAGGGGCTCCTTTATGGGGAACCAAGTCCCCCAGCGTAAGCTCAGCCCTTGCCTCCATCGCTGCTACACACCTTTTTTCTGTCTTCTGGGCAGTGACAGGAAAAATACCACGAAACATTTTGAGGACTCACTATAAATGTGCATGTCACCCTGTCACCCGGATTTTTACGTGGCTCAAAGTCTTAATACCCTCCCACCCCAGAAGTCATGATCGCAGCACAGCGCGTTGGCAATCTGGAGCAGAGCCAGCTCTGAGGGAGATTACTGAGACCAGAGAGATGACATTTTAGACATTTCTAAAGAGGATCCAGCTTCTTAATGGCCACTGAGGTCTTCAGTGAATAGGTGTGAATATTTTAGCGCCGTCCAACCCCGACTGAAAGGCAGTTCTTATTTCCAAATTTAAATACGTACTGTATGTTATATAAAAAAGGTTCACTTATTAGTCCAAAGGCTACTATGGTTTGGGATCCTGAGAAAACATTCTCTCGTTATTGGGACCGTCCTGCAGCGAAGAGAAGCTGGGAGGTTGGGCTGGAGAGGGGGCCTTGCCCTCGGAAACAACGAAATGGAGACGTCCTGTTCTTCTCTCCGGGTTAGCTCAGGGCTGGGCTGTACAAGGCTGAGTAAGCGCGTTTCTCTGCCAAGGTTAGGATGATAAACCGTGGGTGAGACTCCAGTTCTCTTCCCCAGCTGCAAAGCTGCCAGTGTTTTGTTGCTGAGAGTGACGCAAACCACTGTTCTCCCAGGTTGGACCGTTCTCAGAAGGCCAGGACAGCCCGGGTGGAGAGGAAGGGCTGAGCGCAGCCGCTCATAGAGAGGGAGGGAGGGCTGAGGGCAGCCCCCTGTGGAGAGGAGAGAGAGGGCTGAGGGCAGTCCCCCTGTGTGGAGAGGGAGGGAGGACTGAACAGCCCCCCAAAGAGAGGAGAGGGAGGGCTGAACAGCCCCCCAAAGAGAGGAGAGGGAGGGCTGAACAGCCCCCCAAAGAGAGGAGAGGGAGGGCTGAGCACAGCCCAGGTGGAGGAGGGGAAGGGCTGAGCGCAGGCCTTGTGGAGAGGGAGGGAGGGCTGAGCGCAGCCCAGGTGGAGGGGGGGAGGGCTGAGCGCAGCCCCCAGTGGAGAGGGAGGACTGCGAGGTGCATGCGAAAATAAAACTCAGAGCATTTCACATATGCCTTTTAAGCACACTGTCTTCCTACTCTTACTTCTTGAAATTCAATACGATAATGGTAGACTTATAAAAAATTGTACTTTGCTGTGTGGTGTCTTCTTCCCATGCTAGAACGTTACAGAATAAAAAGTAAGAACTTAAATGGAAAACAAGAGGATGGTGAGAACGTGAAGAAAGTTAGTGACAAAATGGGAAAGAGGAGAAGCCAGAACAGCAACTCAGAACTGGGTTATGAAAGGGCCTCATACCTGCTGCGTTAGGGGGGACGCAGGGAAATGGAGCCGGAGGCCTCGGCGTAGAGGCCGCGCTCAGCGTGAACGGTGCCCGACATGTGCCCTTCAGTTAAAACCGGATTATTCCTGCTTCTGTTGTTGAAAATGAAATGCCTTTAAACCCAACTGCTTTGTCACCGAAACATGCCAAAAGGGCCTTCCGTGCCCTGCGTATCTGCTCCTGTCCAGTTCTACTGCTGGAAAATTCTGCTTTACGTACAGAATCACTGTCTTGAAATCAAATGACAGGGTGTTTGCGGTCATTAGAGAGATGAAGGGAGGTTGTAAAAGTGTTGACTTTATCCAAATAAATAAAAGTTGACTAAAAGGGTGTTTGTTCTTGGCCTGACTTCCTACAGAGATTCAGCCCAGAATTAAGTTCTGTGACCAAAGGGTTGTGAGGACAGGGCAGCCCAGGGAAATGGAAAAGAGAGTCACGGTTTTACTCTTGTCTAAGACTGGGAAGTAACCCAACTTACCAATGTCTAAGGACCAGAGAAATTTAACTGCAAAGTCTTTTTTTTGTTTGTTTATTAAATGATAGCTGTATACATTAATGCAAGCTTGGGGTACAGTGTAGTGTTTTCATACACAATTTGAAATATTTTCATCAAACTGGTTAACATAGACTTTGTGTCATTTACTTAGTTATTGTGTTAAAACATTTATACTCTAGTTCTAGAAA
>CAUYQV010162219.1:0-12066 GCA_963574575.1 Galagoides demidoff | reverse complement strand
GCAATATTGTTAAAATAAAGGCAAGAAAAATAAATTTTATAGACGTACCATACACTAATTCATTAATTGTGCATGTTTTGTTTTGTTACTCATCCAAGCATCATGGGTCCATCAACAGAACCCCGAGGCATGTGCAACAATAATTAAATTCAGTTCACTTTGATATTTTGCCAGCTTGCAGTTATCAAAAAACTACTCACCATTTAATACATCTCTTTCTATTTTATTACTATGAAGGTAAATTTATCAAAGCGAGAGGCTTGAACTTTTTTTATTTAATGGTTTATTAACTTTATTTATAATTTATAAATATTTAGACATATGACAGGTGGGCCTGAGCCCCACAAATGTTAGTCCTGGGCCAAGGCAGGCAGGGACATTAAATTAGGAAGAGGCACAGAGAGGGCTCTTATCTTACGGTTCCAGAATATTCCATTTCCCATCCTAGAGAGTAGGTGCCTGAGTGTTTGTCTCGTCATTTTTCTATAACCTGTATTTATACTCTATGTGCTTTTGAATGCTTGACATATATGACAGTAATAAATGAGATGAAATAAAAATACCAGTGAGAAAAGGGACTCGCCTTGGTCACCACACAGGAAGGTCGTGAGGCCCAGATGAGGTCACACCCAGGACCGACGACCTCGCTCTGCTGCAAACTGTCATTATTGTTCACTTGACTCCAGCCCGGGAGGCTGAACATTATCGGCTCTGTTGAGAATGAAAATCTTGTTGACATTTTCCTCCCCAGAATTTGTAATAACCTGTTTGCTTTTATAATGATTCTAAACACAAGACTTGCCCATTTGGGGAAATTTGGAAAATAGGAATTAAAAAACATGCATATGTCTTACTACCCAGGGAAAATAACTATAGAAACACCGGCATATAGATGGCATTTCAGTCTTTTAAAAACTGTCTCCCTTCCGATCCATAACATCGTGTGGTTGAGATCAGTCTCCCTGTGCGATTCTTTACCTAGTCTCTTTCCCTTCACACGCCAGACTTTCCCCCACGTTATGACGAACTCATTGTGAGCATCTTTGGTGCATAATTTCCTTAATCATTTCCTCATTACGGAACAGTTAGACGAGCTCTAATCTCTACTGTCACAAATTATCCTCTTCCTAAGTCTCTGCATGGACGTCCAACTAGTTTCTTAGCATCTAAAAATGTCCTTGAGAGAGTTTTTCAGATTCCAGAAAAAATGGGAAGACATTTGTTTTATACATACATGTCACTGGCCTTCCCTGTGTGGGCACAGACCCACCATCACCCCGAGATTCAGCCTCAGTGACGAAGTGAATCTAACAGCCACAGGGACAGACTGGCCATCACAGCAGGCCTTGCAAAACATGGTCTAGATGAGGGAGTCACAACCCTGCAAAGCCTCGAGTTTCCCATCTGTAGCAGAGATAGAGTCGTGACGTTCAGGCTCAGTACCTGCAAGGCTGAAAAGCAATATAAGCACACACGCCCCCCAACGCCAGGCACAATCAGTGTTCAGTAAGTGACAACGAGCACTAACATTTCCTAAAAGTGCCTCCTCCTATTCCAGCAGCAAGTCCCAGGTCAGGCTCTGACTGGGCCTACCCGGCAGCCCCGGAGACTGAGGGCCCAGCGCTGCCCAGAGCACCTCCCTGCAGTCCTCAGGCCGCACCACAGACTAGCACCCTCCTCTGCGCCTGGTCCCTGGAACTGCCCGCCCAGGCTCAGATAAATGATGTCCCCGTATCATCAGGATAAAAAATGTGCTACCTGGAGATTTTCAAATCATCCAAACCAAGATCGGAAGCATGTCCAAAGAAGTGAGCGTCTGAAATGTGTAGATAGATCTGGCACAAATTGTCATCGACCCATAAAAGCAGTAAAGGAAAGAGGAGGGCAGAGAGGGAGAAGGGAGCCCTGCGGCCTCACGGTGGCGCGGCAGGAACTGGTGCTTGCAGAAGATCTCGGCAGCCGGCTCCAGATCCTCGGGTTCCATACCCATGAAGTTAACCAACCATAGAACATAAATATTCAGGAAGAAACAATAAAAGATAACAATACAATAATAATAAATTATCTGAATTTTTAAAAAGAGTACAGCCCAACAACTATGGGTATAGCGTTTACATTATATTAGGTATTAGGAACAATCCAGATGTGATTTAAATACATAGAAAAATGCCTGTGGGCTATATACCCAAAGATGATGCATTTTACATGGGGGATTTGATCACCCTCAGAGTCTGGTTCCATGAGGGAGGGCCGGGGGGTACTGGGATGGTTCCCTGTGGATACAGAGTGACACTGCTCACTTTTACCAATTAAGTGTGGAAGGTTGCATTGTGGTGAAGACTGCACTGTGGTGAAGACTGCCTTGTGGCAGTTCACAGCCATGCCCAGTGGGCCAGCCCTGCCTCTCTTCATACTTCCTGCCCCTTTAATGCCAGACTTGGCCACGTGACTCGCTGTGGCACATCCCCACTGTGACGTGAGTGGGAAGGCGGCAGGAGCCCTTCAGGGTTCTGCTCTCTCCCCTCCCCTCTGCCTTGACTCCAGCGCGTCCCACATGGGGGCTGCTGCCCGGCATGGTCCCAGAGTGACCTCCTGACACTACTGGTGAGGAACGCAGTGTGGGAGAAGAGCCAAAGGGGGCAGCACCCGTGGCTCAGTGAGGAGGGCGCTGGCCCCATATGCTGAGGGTGGCAGGTTCAAACCCAGCCTTGGCCAAACTGCAACAAAAAAAATAGCCGGGCATTGTGGCGGGTGCCTGTAGTTCTAGCTACTTGGGAGACTGAGGCAAGAGAATCACCTAGGCCCAGGAGTTGGAGGTTACTGTGAGCTGTGACACCATGGTACTCTACTGAGGGTGATAAAGTAAGACTCTGTCTCTACAAAAAAAAAAAAAAATAAAGAAAGAAGAAGAGCCAAAGGGACACTGGTCCCTGCAGCAGAGCTTGGCCAGCGCTGCCTGATGGGCACAGACACCAGGACCCAGGGAGGTCGAAGGACTTCCCAACACCAGAGCTGGTGCCAGAGCCCAGGCCAGAAGCCATGTCTTCCCTGTTTGTCCGGCCCCATCTGCTTCTCCAGGCGACTTTCAACCAGGACACAGTGGGGCTGCAGGACAAGCCTTTGACCTCCATCCCAAACCCAGACACTCTAGGGGAGGGATCTGTCCCTCTGCAGCCCTTCATGGGGCGACACAGCCCCTGTCAGATGGGAGAAGCCAGCCCCACCCTCGAGCTCGCAGGTGACTGGAAGCACGGACAGGACAGGACGACTTAATGGACACTCGGTATGTGCCCTGGGAGCAGGGTCGGGGGGTAATGGGACAGGACAGGACAGCCTAATGGACACTCGCTATGTGCCCCGGGAGGGACAGGACAAGGCAACCTCATGGACGCTCACTATGTGACCCCATGGCACACAGGACAGAACGACTTAATGGACACTCACCATGTGACCCTGCGGTGCACAGGACAGGACAGGATGGCCTAGTGGACACTTGCTATGTGCCCCACGGGGGCTTATCTAGCCCTCACAGAAACCTGTTCGCCAAGGACTGCGTCTATTCTCTCCAAAATTCTAAACTCCAAAAGAGCTTCCACAAGTCATCTGGTGCCAGAATCTGACCTGAATTCTCCCTAGACCATTTATAATCTCTGTTTCCTGCTTTAGTTTGAGTAGTCATGTCATGCTACTAAAATGTCAAATATGATTGGGGGTATTTGCCCTGGACCGGCAAAGTTACTGATTATAACACACACTGTATTACCTTTCCAAAATTCAAAGACAAAATCGAAACGTGACCACTGCCTGCCCTGGAGCTCTGGGCTAAGAAACTGCAGACCCTCATCAGTGTCCCCATGTCAGAGGTTGAGAAATTAACTTCCCCAGGACACAGCATCGCTAAGCAACAAAGCAAAAGATTAGACTCTGACCCCAGGGCCTGTGCTCTGGACCCAGGCCTGGCCCTGCGTCCTGCCCTGGCTCTAAAGCCACACAGGGGTCCCCTGACTTGTGAGTTCTGGGAGCAAGAGCTCGGTGAGAATTGCACATTTATAAAGGCAGTAAATGGCTTTATTTCCAACACGATGGAAACAGGGCTATTAAGCTGACTTTTCTCGTTGGGATCTCAATTCCAGGCTGCTATTATGGCTCATAAATGCCACGTGGGGTCTCAGACCCTGAAGCCTGTGTCCAGGGAAATTGGAGGTGCGCTCGCCCCCAGGTGTGGCTGACGTGGCCAGGCTGGGAGTCAGGCTGGCTCCCTCTCTAACACATTAGTTTAATTAAAAGCAGGATGGCTGCTTGGCTCCTGTTGGAGGCAATCGTTAGACAATCAAAATGCTTGGGTACAAGGAAGTAATTGCATTTCACAGAGACCTTTCAGCCATCAAGGCAGAATCAATCAATAATTAAATTGGAAGTGAAAATGAGCTGCTCAGGCCCACGGGTCCCTAACTGAGAAGACACTAAATGAACCCCACAAGGTGCTGGAGGCACAGACACGGTGACACAGTCCCAGCCACCAAGGGCCCCTAGGCCCACCACGCCACCGCTCAGGAGGAAACCCAGTGTGTCCTCACCAGGAATTGGAGGGGAGTGTTGACACACTGACTCTAAAATACCACAGCAGCATCCTGTCTTCTCAGTCGAAAGAAAACTAGAGAAACAGGGAAGGGGAACATAGTGGTTACTACCATGATGGAACAAACCACCCCAAACACGGTAGGGTGCGATCAGCAAGCATTGACTTCCCAGGCATCTGCAGGTGGGCTGGGGTGTCTGCTGATCTCAGCTGGGTTTCCTCCTGTGTTTGCAGGGGCAGGCATCCTCTGGGCTGGCTACGCTGGGTGGTTCTTCTTCAAGCTGCAGGTATGGGGTGACCAGTCAGCTCTGCTACACCTCCTTCCATACTCCTCCAGAGTCCCAAAGGCTGGCCGGGGCGTGCTCTCCCTGAGCAATGGCAGAGGCCCAAAGGGGCCAGCAGAAGCCCATGTGGCTCTTCAGACCACCTGCAGGTCAGTGGGCAAAGCAGATCACTGGCTGAGTTGGGGTGGGGCACACCCACTTGAGGTGTGGCCTTGGGATGGATGCCAGGGAGTGAAGGAGCTGGGCTGGTCCTTCAAACATACACAGGCAACTTGCATTTTTGAGCACCTGCTGTAGGGCAGTCCCTTTTTACATGTTATCTCAAGGAATTAAACAACCATTTTTCAAAATTTGCATCCTTATCTCCATTTTAGAGATGGAGAAACTGAGATCCTTGGAAGCAATCTGGCCAAGTCACCTAAGTGATTAAAAAATAAAAGCCACACACACATGGTCACACAGCACTTGGACCCTTGAAGGTACGTCCTGCAGGACCCTCCCACAGGTGACCACAGGCTGCTGCTCCCAACAGGCAGCCAGGAAAACAGAGTTGGAGTCAGTGTCCACAGATGAGGCACACGTGCCACCTGCTGTGGCCGCACAGCCGAGTCCACGGAGGAACCACAGCCACCCACAGAGCACTAAATAGGATTCAGGAATAGGTCTGGAATAGGATTTTGCCACCAAAGCAGCTTTGGGACTCACCTGCACTCACCACCTTCTCACACCATCCACACACGTCAAACCAGGCGGTACAACACAGACAGAAGGGCACCTGTGGTGAAATGACACGGGAGCCAAATTAAGGATGGGAAGTACAAAATTCTGGGTCGGGATTTCTTTAAGGAGGGGAATGAACAGGGCAGGGGAGGGGAAACCTGGGGTCACAGAGGACGCATTTAATTCCTGAGGGTTGTTGTAAAATCTAGGGTGTGCGGTGAAGGGCCACCTTGGTCCTCCAAAGACATTTTATAAATATTATTTTGAAATGACTTATTATGTAATTTAAAGACAATAACAAAAAAGATGTTTAAAAAATGACAGATTTGGGGAATATAAAGAAAGGCAAGGAGTTCTTTAACTTATAATGATAAAATTTTATTAGTAATATTTTTTAAAGATTTGATAGTAATACAAAAAAAAACTTCACAAATACCAAAATACTATGCCTCTTATCAATTATCCAGCTTTGGACATGTTTAAATTCCTGGGGTCTCCATGTCCTTCTTCTGTGGCAGCTGAACGTTTTGAGATGTTACTGTAGTTTTGATTACATATACATATATATTAAATGTTTTATAGGTATATGCATGTTTATATAATTTAAATTATATGTGCATTTATTGACCAATAGATTGGTTTTATTATGTTGATGAGCCTAACATAGTTTTATTTGAGAGCTATTTGTTTAAATACGTTTTTAATTTAAAAAATGAAATTACAAAATATCTATGTACATTAAAGCAAAATTTAAAAATTCTTTAAACAGGCTTGGTGCCTATAGCTCAGTGGGTAGGGCACTGGCTACATGCACCAGGGCTGGTGGGTTCAAACCCAGCCCGGGCCTGCTAACCAACAATGACAACAACAACAACAACAAAAATAGCCTGTCTTTGTCACGGGCGCCTCTACTCCCAGCTACTTCGGAGGCTGAGGCAAGAGAATCGCTTAAGCCCAGGAGACTGAGGTTGCTGTGAGCTGTGATGCCACAGCACTCTACCAAGGGCCACATAGTGAAACTCTGTCTCAAAAAAAAAATCTTTAAACATTAAACTTTTAAAACATTAAAAATGAAAAAATAGAATTGTCCTTGGCACACGGTGGACTTGGAACACTTCCCTCGTGCGTCCATCCTAATGCCGTGCCCACGGGATTTTTCAGAAGAATGTTTTTAATGTGATCATATTATTTTAATTTTTAAAATAATTGTGTGTAATTGTCTTCAAATTGCATTTTACGTTTTAAAATATTTTAACTGTTAACGTTTCAACTGACGCTTCTCAAGAGCGCTTAACATTTTAAACTGAGTAAAGCCGATCCCTATGAGAACGGAGGAACCCAGTAAGCTCCATAAATTCTGTTCAATGAAGAACATTTTCAATCCTAACATTTTCCCATTACAATGTATAAATATTTCAGCAGAAACATTGTCATAGATACTGCTTTTTTGCATCTATTCAGGGTACCTTTTTCTCACACATTTTTTCACAACAAAAACATGTCAAGTACGTCGTCTCTATTCATGATTCTTCTGAATGTTTTTACCAAACTTAGAGGCTGTAAAATTCTAGGCCTTCTCCATTTTATCCATCCCAACCCACAACATAAGTGTATCCAATTAGACAGAAGGACTTCATTAACTATGCTTCCCTTATGTCAAGATATGCCACAGTTGAAGAATTCCAGAATAAAATCTTGTGCGCCGAGCTTCACCAAGCAACACTTTCCTTCCTCCCCTGCCTTCCTGGGGGTGAATGTCAATGTCTTTCTGCTCAGGAGCTTTGTCTCAAATAATTACAACTTGCTAGGATGTTAATAACCGACATTTGGGGCTTCTATTCACTGACTGCTTCAGTGAAAGATTTCCAACTGATTTTAAAAAACTGTATCCAAATCTTAAAGGATTTTTTCACAAAAAGCTTGGTTCCATTACAGGACAGTGGAGGTCACATATGCACCTAGTCTCACAGATAATGAGGAAAATGAGAAAAAGTGAGTGTTACCATTCCGGAAAAAAATATTATAGGTTTTTTCATATTTAACGTTAACTGCATCACCAAATGGTTTATTTCAAGTTATTCTGGGCACACATATAACAGTTGTGCATTTAACAACTACGGCTTCTGTTTAAATTGGTAAATTATCACAGCTTGTTTTAATGGGGCACAAGCAGCCCCGAGGGCATTTCTGAGCCTAATTTAGAAGGAACATTGTTTGTACCATGACATTAGCTTCACCAAAACTTGTTTTCGTGTCATAGCTACAAGAACAAATAATTTGGCCTTCCATGCTGGGTTTTCTACTGAATATATGATCACATCATTGTCTTACTCCCAACAAAAGGAACTTCTAAACCTTTACTGATTCCGTAAATTATGAAAAGGACCAAACTGTCATTGGAAGTAACTGATTTTCTGTCTGGAGAATCTGGTAATAATGATATAAAACTGGAATCATTTAGCTGTTTCCGAGGTTCTTTTACGGACAGAGTGAACACAAACTTCACGTGGGCGTAAGAACACTTGGAAGTGGAAACTGAGCAGGGCTGATCTGGGGATCCGCTGTGGATCTAAGTGAAAAGTCACGCTTCTCAAGGAGGGATGCACACGCGCCGGGTCACCATCCTCAGGCCCCATCTTCCCAAAACCTGGGCTACCACTTCCTCCAAGATCCACTCTCCTGCTGTCACTGCGATGTCCCTGCCATGTCCCTGCGTGGGCCTGGGGTAGGGGTGGGAAAATGTTGCAAATACATTGTGTAGGTTCCATGCTCAGCGTCAGCTCTCTCAAGAAACAGAAATCCGGGCAGCCCCGGGGGCTCACGCCCGTAGTCCTAACACTCTGTGTAGATCATCTGAACCCAGGAGTTTGAGACCAGCCTGAGCAAAAGCAAGACTCTGTTTCTATGAAACACAGAAAAACTAGCCAGGGATGGTGGCTAATGCCTACAGTCCCAGCTACGGAGGAGGCTGGGGCAGGAGGATGGCTCAAGACCAAGCGTTTGAGGTCACTGTGAGGTGTAACCCCACGGCACTCTAGCCTGTGCGAGAGAGTGAGCCTCTGTCTCAAAAACAAACAAACTTAAAAATAAAAAAGAAACAGAAATTCTGAGGCCCCACGTGCTACAGGAGCTGTAGACACCCCACGATCTGAAGGGCCCCCGGGAGGCTGGGTTTATAATCTGTTTGTCTGTCTTGTCCAGAACATCACCCATCCACTCAGGAAAGTTACAACTGCAGAGAAGCCAGCGTGCCGGCCAAGCCCCCTGCTGAGCTGGAGGCTCGATTCCATCCTGGAGTCTGTGAATGAATGAACAGATGAGCCGACCTAGCCCCCAGCCTAGCCCAGCCACGTGTGGGAAACAGGCCCAGAGTAGGCGTCTGCTCCAGAGTCACAGGCACTGGATCCAGGGAGACTTCTGGCAAGAGATGGGCAGGGGTCAGGGCCCAGGTCTGGGTCCTCATCCATCTCTTGGATTTTGGTGGCTCAAAAACCAACAGAGCCTGCAGGTACAGCCCAGCACAAGGTTTCTCCTCCAGATGCCTGGCCTGCCATGACAGGACCCAACTCAGTGCCACTCCTGGTGAGCCTGCTCGCATCCCTGCCCCCATCACTCCCTCCCATCCCTGACCTCCATCACTGCTGCCGCCCACCCCCACCCTCTGTCCCTACACCCCTCCCTGCCCTTCTGTCTTTGCTCCCCTGTCCCTACCCGCACCCCACCCCTGCCCTGACAAGCCCTGCTGGGGACAGCCAACCTTGCACCAAGCCCCATGTGGCACCTCCAGCATGCAAGGGTGTGTGGGGTTCCTCAGCAGGGGCTCTGTCCGGCGTGAGTAACCCAGGGCAGCCTCCCAGATCTCCCCCCTCCCAAAGCTGGCAACGGGAGCTGGCTGCCTCTGCGAACACAGCTCTTCCGTCCCAAACAATCCCTTTTTTAAAGTCTAACCAACCATAATTTTCCTTTTATGCCCCTGCATTTGTTTTCCGAGATGATTACCCATTCGTGGAGTATTAATGATCTGTTAATATGGGAAGGCTGGGGAGAGGGTGGGCTGGGAAGGAACACACATTTCTAATCAAATAAATTACATGGATTTTCCATTAAAATGGTCCACTAATAACTAATAATGGACACTTAGTCACAGTCCTTCCCGGGCAGCTGCTGCCAGCTCCCCTCCTTCACAAGGCCACCAAACCAAGGTCTGGACAGAACACAGGCTACCCGGGAGCCTCGGAGGGCCCAGATCCTTGCACTCTCTGCAGAAATAGATCAGACTTGAGGGCTGGTGCAGAAGGATGAGGAAATAGCCCTTGCCTTCAGCCCTGCTCTCCCCACATCTTCTCGCCCAGGGCCAGGTTCACGCCTCCTGCCAGCTCTGTCCAAGTTCCCCTTCTGTTCCACTGCCAACAGCCACAGCAGGAGGTCGGCCAGCTGCCCCTAGCACCCCTTAACTAGGGAGCAGCCCACACCCATTCCCACTGCTCAGCAAATGCTGTGTCTCCTGATGGCCTTGCCTTGGTGGCACTCTCATATAATGACAGCCACTTCAGCTAGCCATGACCCCCTAGCCCCAAATGGATCACTGAGTCCAAACAGAAGCAAGACTGGATTTGGGTGCCAAGACAAAGCACTTCCATGGGGCCTGAGTCATGGCTGACCCGGGGGACAGAGGCAGCACCAGCACCCAAGGACTCCCATTGTTCAGTTGGTGTCCTCCACAGGTCGGCTGCACTCGGGAAGGGGCCCGGCTCTGCACCTCAGTCTTCCCATCTGTAAAGTGGGAATGGTCAGTACTGTGCTCCCCCCACCAGGTGAAAGAGAAACAGGGTTATCATCATGATGACCAAAGTAACAGTATCAGGGCCAGATATTGCCCACTCGGCTTCAGAGAGGCAACTTCTAATTCAGAGCCATCTTGATGACCAAAGCAACAGTATCAGGACCAGATATTGCCCACTCAGCTTCAGAGAGGCAACTTCTAATTCAGAACCATCATGATGACCAAAGCAACAGTATCAGGGTTAGATGTTACCCATGGGGCTTCAGAGAGGCGACTTCTAATTCAGAATCATCATGATGACCAAAGTAACAGTATCAGGGCCAGATACTACCCACACCAGAGAGGCAACTTCTAATTCAGAATCATCATGACGACCAAAGTAACAGTATCAGGGCCAGATGCTACCCCCACCCTGCTTCAGAGAGGTGACTTCTAATTCAGAACCCCCTGAGGAATCTTTGTTCCACCTGGCCGGGAAATGAGGCACACGAAGCCGCCCTGCCTTGCCCACAGTGACACTGATGAAAAGGCAGAGCCGAGGCTCCCACACCCCACGCCACATGGACCTCCTGTCCACTGGGAGGTGTCTTCAGTCACCTGGGTTTGGGGACCTCTCTCACTCCCTTCCGTGGCCCCCCAGAATCCAAGGGAAGCATCTGCCTTGGGTTTGATGAAACCACGTCTTGGCCGACATCACAGGTATTCAGACCTGAAGCTGACACATGGCCTCACAACCTCAAAAGACGCAAATCTTCCCAGCGCCTGGCGGGCTGGAGGACTCAACAGGGTGGGGAGCTGGATCCCACAGGACCCCCTGCCCTTGGGACAAGCCTGGCCTGCCCTGTGGGCAGCAGGAAGTTGCTGCAGATTCCCGCATCTGAAGGAAGGCTCCACAGCGCCCCGGCTCTGCCTTCCGGCAGCTCCATCTCTGGACCACGGCTGCCTTCCAGCTCTGGGCAGGCCTGCTGACCGCGGTGGCAGCATCCTCTGGAGCTCTAAGTGCCCAAGCCGTGGTCATAATGCTTCAGGGCCTTCTCACCTTGGGAAGCCCCACAGGCCTGGGGTGAGACCCTGCAGAGGCCCCTGCACAGTGAAGGGGCAGAAAGGGGAGCCTCCACCTCTCCAGTCTCAGTCTCCTCACACAGGAAATTAAATGTTTGGACATGATGACTTACACGACCCTCCCAGGCCACTGCAGGCTGGAGTCACCTGCAGGGGGACATGCCAGTTCCTCCCTAGCTGACCTCCTCCCCAGGTGACTTCTCCCCAGGTGAACCTGCTCCCTAGGTGACCTTCTCTCCAAGTGACCTCCTCCCCAGGTGACCTCCTCCCCAGGTGACCTCCTCCCCAGATGACCTTCTCCCCAAATGACCTTCTCCCCAAGTGACCTTCTCCCCAAGTGACCTCCTCCCCAGGTGACTTCCTCCCTAGGTGACCTCCTCCCCAGATGACCTTCTCCCCAAGTGACCTTCTCCCCAAGTGACCTCCTCCCCAGGTGACTTCCTCCCTAGCTGACCTTCTCCCCAGGTGACTTTCTCCCTAGGTGACCTCCTCCCCGAGTGACCTCCTCCCTAGGTAATATCCCTGGAACCTCCAGGGTCACTTAGGACCAGAGTCCCCGCAGGGATCTGGAGAGCCCTGGCCTAGGTGCCACTTGTGCTGGAGCAGAGCCCTCCGGGGCTTTCCCTCACCAACAGATT
>CAUYQV010162217.1:0-22747 GCA_963574575.1 Galagoides demidoff | reverse complement strand
CCCCCCCCCCCCCCCCCCCCCCCCCCCCCCCCCCCCCCCCCCCCCCCCCCCCCCCCCCCCCCCCCCCCCCCCCCCCCCCCCCCCCCCCCCCCCCCCCCCCCCCCCCCCCCCCCCACAAGGAAGCTAACTCACATGTGCTCCAACTTGTGGGCCACCCCAGGAGAGGTGGAATGAGATGCGTGGCTGAAGTCCAGCCTGTGACCCAGGGAGAAACCGCAGAAGACTGGAGACTCCTTTCTTCTAAGGGCAGGGAGGGAACCGAGCAAACAAACCCAAGAGCCAACCCAGTGAGTGAGCCAGTGCTGCCCCTGCCTACTGGGTTTCCCTGTGGGCACCAGCAAGGGACTTACTGAAGGACTCAATTGAATCCTGTTTGTCCTTGTAGCTGGGAGGCCTGCTGGACCTCCAGAGTCTTACTTTGAAGTGAGGTAATCTTCAGCTCCAGAGGGATCTCTTGCCTAATTAGTTTCTGTCACATTCTGGGGTCTCTTGGAGACTGCTACCTTATCTTCCACCCCTTACCTGTCACATCAAGCTTTAGATGTCTCCAATGGCTTCCCGTCACTCAGGAAACCAAATCCCTTGCCTAGCTTTCTGGCCTCCGCTTGTGTTTCCATTCACATGGGTCCAGGTTCTGTCCCAGGTTCATCCCAGTCTTTTCACGGGCTGTTGCTGCTGTGCAGAATACTATTCCCCTAGTGTCCACCTGGTCTGCACTGTCTTGGCTTTTCTGTCTCTGTAGACTGTCACCTTCCTCTGGTTGGTCTTCTCTGACCCCCAATCTGTAGCATCCATTCCTCTTTATTTCTTCTTTTGTCCTTATCTTCATCTGGGAGTTTCCTACATGTGTATGGGTTTATTTACTGCTATCTTCCTCCACTTGAAGATTTGCTCCGTGAAAGGAGGGAGCTTGTCTCCAGGACCAGTGTTGTTAGCCTCAGGGCCTGGAAAAGAACTCAGAGTGCAGCTAACTCTTGGCGAAGACATTTGTTGCAGGCATTTCTGGATCAACCTCTTTGGATCAGCCATGGGTGGACCTGAGCTGGCCCAGGTTCTTCCCTCGGGCCTGCTCCTGAGGAGACTGACCAGAAGAGAATAGTTCCCAGTAGTTCCCAATAGATCTCTTGCTGAGAGGCATGATGCATTTGTGATGTTTTGGTATCAGATCATGCCATCCAGGGAGGTCGTGCCTGGGGAGCATCAGGAATTGTGCAGGTCTGCCCATAGCTGGGTGTGTCAAAGCAGCCCTCTCAGGGTCTAGATTATGCTCTGGCCAGACACTCAGTTGTCCACTTTGAGGGGTTTTTCAACCTCACCCACCCGCTGCAAACAGGGAGATCCTTATGTGACTTGCTTCAGTCCAAGTGCAGAGCTGCCTGACTCTGATTTGAGTTTCAAACTTTTCCTGTCCATGTGCCAATAAAGCTGGGCTTGTTCTAAAAAGATGAGGGGATCTGAATGGGGACCCAGCATGGGGGAGATGGGGTGGGGCACAGGCACACCTAGAAGGATACAAGGAAATAAATTCCTTTATGCGACATCACAGCATGTGTTAGAAAGTCAGAGGTGGGTGCAGATATCCTCCTGGTCCGTTAGGAGAACCTTTCTCGGCCTCTTTACAAAAGGGGAGACAGTCACCTGGCTCAAAAAGGTTTAGAATCCACATTCTGGTACTCACCAAGAGATGCTGCTACAGTTTTTATTAAAATCTTTCATTGGAATAATGTAGAAGAAAAGCAAGGCAATTTCAGGGGCCATGGGGAACTTCAAATTACATTTCTCAAAGAAGTATTTCTGCAGGACAGAAATATTCATTGTTAGAGTCAAAAAGTTCTTCTTTGCAGGCCTTTTAATATGCTCATCATGGCTCTCAGAAAGGTGAAACGTCGTGCAGTGTCTTCCGATCTTTTAGACCCCAGAATCCTTTTTTAGCTAAAAATCTCTCCGTACCCACCTCAGGAAATGGTGTGTTGGAGAAGGAATGAAGGTGAGAGACAAAAATCAAACGCCCTTCACGAGCATTTAGAGATTGCTGTGTGTTCTGCGTGGTGCCAATTACTGTGAGAAACATAAAGTGATAACAAAGCAGCTAGCCAGTCCTTAGGTTAGGATAAGAAGATTCTCAGGTGCAAAACAGGGAGGAAATAGTAAAAGAAAAACACACAGGCAAGAGCTACAATGTGTGGTATAAGCTATAAAACTCCAGGAATGCAGAGAGGAAGGAGACTCCATCTGGTAAGTATGTTGCAACAGTCAGAGGAGGCCTTCTGGAAAGTGGGAGTGGCGTCTGCTGGGTGACGATGGAAGGTGTTAGAAGCCCTTGGTTGGCATCTCCTGCTGTTGTATTGGTAATACTGGTCAGGGGCGTGGTTTCTCCTGTCCGATAACATGGCGGGGCTTGCGAAAGCCAGAGGCAGCTCAGGAGCTTGGCTTGTTGGCCTTTGAACTCTTCTGACATAGGGACGGTTATAAGGTGATAAGAGAATGTTTATTTCTAAATAGTGGAGCGCCCCTCTGAGTCAGCACCTGAATCCCTGCCCAGGAGTGATGGGTAAGTGACACGAAGGCCTCACACCTGTAGATATTTGTCCTTGAGCTGGAAGCTGCAGGGAAGACCTGCCAGAGAGACCAGGTGTACACTGTTAAATTCTCTTTGAAGTGAGTCATGCATCTTCCTGCCCCAGCATCTGTGTTGCTTTGACCATGGCCCTGTGGATTAGTGAGGTGTTCTTTCCCATGCCTAGTGACTCACGAGTCAGGTCTGTATTGCTGAATGTCCCAGCAATGTCTCCTGAGCATTGGTGTACTTGCCAATGAGTTACTCACCTAGGCTGCACAGGAAACAGGTCCAGGCACGTGAGTTTTAAGATTCCCCATGGCCGCCTTTGACTTTGATGTTTATTGGTCGCCATTGTAGCTCATAGAGTAGTGGAGCAGAGAATGCGTTTTGTTGTTGCCCTGACTCCCAGCTGTGGGGCACATCTGTTTCTCCAGCTGGGATTTGGCTCATTGAAAATGAGAGATATGAGGATGGTTGGTGGGATGACCAGATGTATCCCTCTGCCTTGGGTCAAACTGCTACGCAGAGCACGTGGCTCCTTTTTGTATCAGCCACCTCATTAACATTTCCTCTCTCCTTTCTCAACACCGGCGCTATCCCCAGGAGCGTGCCCAGGTTTGGTTTTCAGTGTGGTAACAAATGTCATGTGTCCCTTATCTCTCCCCCGCATTATATTCTTCTGTTTAGGATGTTATGTCTAGTGACTGTGTGTGGCGTGGCCGTTCACATCCCGTAGTGTCCAATCCTAAACCCTGACGTTAATGTACGTATGGTGTCTGGTGATGATTGGCAGCCCAGGTCATGCTCTCTCTGTGTATTAACCAGCATCTGATGCTTTGGCTTAGGAACATTCCCGGCCTGAGTATGAAACCAAAGTTCGAGAGAAAATGCTAAAGGGGAGCAACAAGTCAGTTGTCCAGAAACTGGAAGCGAGCACACCTGAGGACGACGAGGTAAGGCGATCCCACTCTTCTTTTGTCGTCCCCTTAACTTGTTGTCATTTAGTTTGGAACTCTTGGTGAAGGGAGACTGGGCTATGAGGATGGTGATGGGGGCAAGAGGGTACGAGAGCGCGACATTGCTCACTGTCCTGCAGCTGGAGCTCAGGGGAATAGGCTTTTGCCGTGACTTGATCTGCACCTCTTTGCTAGTGGGTGCTGCATGGACAAAATGGGAGGGCAGGTTGAAAAAGAAAGAAACTGTTTCGGGCCTGGTGCCTCTGGATACCACCACCTAGATGTTGAATAATAATGACTTTACCGAATGCCTGCTCTCTGCCAGACACTGCTCAAAGTGCATTACGTTGTCTCATTTTAGTCTCACAAAAAAATCTATGAGGCTGGTACTACTGTAATGAGAACTCATGAAAAGAATTACATCCACAGAATAAGTCATTTGCCAGAGGTCACACAGCCAGTAAACGATGGGTAGACCTGGGATTCCAGTGTGGGTCTATTACAGTCTGTGTAGGTAACCACCATGCATACTGCCTTCTATAAGCCGTGGGGGAAGTCAAATCCTAAAGCAAGAAATGGCTATTGGGGCCAGTAGGGGCGTACTCGTGTCCGTGTTTGCTTGAGCTACTCACAGGAGGCTCCTTACGTTTCATTTTATCTGGGTGGGCCTCCAAAAGGAGAAACACAATGGTGAACATGTCCTTTGAGTCACCTTTCTGAGTTTTATGGTGGTTTCCAGTCATTAAAACAGAGCTTCATAATTTTTGCTGTGATCTGTGGATACTAATAGCATATGCGTGGGTGCCCGTGTATGTGTGTGTGTGGGAGTGCTCTTTGAGAGTTCCTGCTCTGAGTGACACCCTCTTTGAAACCAGAGGACTGTGAATGTGTGTGTGTGTGTTTATGTCTTTCCTAATCTGGTTCCTGAAAAAAAAAATCAACAAGATTGAAAATCTGTTACTTTTACATGTATCTTTTCTCCATCTTGGATTTGAATTCAAATTTCATTTCATTTTACATTCTTTAAGTTGGAACCATTCTTTTAACATGCAAATTTATGCAAGCATCAAAACAGAAGAATGTGGTGTTTTTGAGCTCAGAATACTGGCTTTTTTTTTTTTTTAAAGAAAATAGGAATTAAACTAAAGAGAGAGAGGGTGGTCCTCTGAGTTTTTATTTTTTTAGATGAAGAGCAAGTCCAAGACCACCAGTTATTTGGGGGAAATAATGAATTCGTTCTTAGGAAAGACTAATCATCACTGCCACCCTCGTCAGAAAGCAAGCATTCTCTGTTCTGTCAAGCTTCGGCAACGCCGTGCAAACTTCTTTCTCCACCCCAGAGCAATATACAATGGGTAATTTTATGGAAATCACATGTAACTTTTATTGACCACTGACTCATTTAATTTTAATTCCATGGACGGGAATGCCAAGGAGCTGGAATTGCGTACATTGAGGCTGTGGTTCTAATATAAACATTGCTTGGATATATATGCATGATAGGTCAAATAACTTTCAGGAACCATGAATAATTAAAAAACATCTGAATGCCTTATAAATGATACATATGTTTATGTTTTAGCATTCAACATCTATTTTCATTACACTGTTGAGAATGCAAAGCTCAAAGCCTCTATGCCTTATGAACACTAGGGAGAAATGGCCCTCCCAATGAACAGTGCAAGATCAAAATGGCCTAGGATTTGATCGTCAAGATCCCTGCTTGTGTTCCCTCAGTTCCATAATATTGTCTGTGCTTCCGTTCCTGCTGCACATCTAGCCATCCATGGGAGGTAAAGGTGGAGCGCATGCTACCGTCTAATGGGAGAGCGTGTCAGTACCCACTGCATCTCACAGCTCCTGGGGCACCATTGTGTGCGCCATGTTTAGGAAAGGCACCTTCTTCTAGGGAATAGACAGGGACTAAGGATGCAACTCTAGCTGGTGGTTGTAGATGTACATTTTTCATCCTAGAGGATCACCTGGGATCCACCTTCACCATGACCCTGAGGCCACACACCCCTACCTCTTCTTACTTGCCTGGTGGATGATAAAAAGCTACCACTTACTGAGGCCCAGAATGGTACAGGAATTTGCCTAAGACCACATAGCTAGTTTAGGGGGGAACTGGTAATCAAATCTAGCTCTGGCTAATCCTCAAGGCCCATTGCTTTTCTTTTCCTTTTTACAGATACCAAGTTCATTTATTTTAAAAAAGATTTTTATTGAGATTCAATTTTATGCCCTAAAATTCACCCATTTAAAGTATACAATTCAGTGGTTTTAATGTATTCACAGAGTTATGCAATTGTCACCACAATTTAAGTTTGAAACCTTCTTATTATCTCAAAAAGAAATCCTGTGCCCAATAGTTCCCAAGCCCTGGGCAACAACTAAGCTACTTTCTGTCTCTATAGATTTGCATACTTGGGACTTTCATCTAAATGGAATCATATAATACATGGTCTTTACCTTCTTTCACTTAGCAGAGTTTTTTCAGGATTCATCTGTGTCGTAGCATATATCAATACTTCATTCTTTTTTATTGGCAAAAATAATACTCTATTTTTAGGGTCTGCCTCATCTTATTTATCTATGCATCCATTAAGGGACATTTGGGTGGTCTCTACTTTTTGACTGTTATAAATAAAGCTCCTATGAAAATTTGTGTACACATTTTTGTTTGGTTGTATGTTTTCATTTTCACTGGCTGCATACCACTCTTGGGAACTGAATTGTTAGGTCATATGGTAAATGTGTGTCTAATATTTAAAAATATTGTCCTGTACTATTTAATATTTTCCATAATGGCTACATTATTTCACATTCCATCCAGCAATGTGTAAGGGCTCAAATGTCTCCACATCCTTACCAACACTTACTATCTGTCTTTTTTAAATTTTCTCCGTTTTGGGGTGCAAGATGATATTTCATTGTGGTTTTAATTTGCACTTCCCTAATGCCTAATGATGTCAAATATCTTTTGCTGTGCTTATTGGCCATTTATATGTATTCTTTGAAGGAATGTCTATTAAAATCCTTTGCCTCTTTCAAAAATTGAGTTAATTGGCTTTTTATTATCAAATTGTAAGAGTTTTTTACATTATTTTGGATACCAGTCTCGTATCAGATGATCTATAAATATCTTCTCTAGTTCTGGAGATTGTCTTTTCCCCTTATTGAAAAAATTTAGAGCACAAATATTTTAAATTTTGAAATAGTTCAATTCATCTATTTTTTCCTTTTGTCCCCTGTGCTTTTGTGTCATATGTAAGAAATCATTGTCTAATCTAACGTCATTAATATTTACTTTTAGGTTTTCTTCTAAGAACTTTATATTTGAAACTCTTACAGTCAGGTCTCTGATCAATTTTGAGTTAATTTTTGTATGTGATATAAGGGAGGGGTCCAAATTTGTCTTTATTTGCATAGATTCACTTGTCCCAGCACCATTTGTTATTACCTTGACACTTTCCTTGAAAATGAATTGATTACGAATGCAAGAGTCCATTTCTGGACCTCAGTTCTATTTTATTCATCTATTTGTCTGTTCTTAATGCACATCTCGACTACCATGTCTGTGTGGTAAGTTGTTAAATTGAAAAGTATGAGTCTTCTGACTTTGTACATTTTCTTTTCACAATTGTTTAAGCAATTTTGGATGCCTCACCTTTCCATATTAATTTTATGACCAGCTTGCCAATGTCTGCAAAAAAAAAGCAAGCTGGGATTTTGATAGAGGTTGAGTTGAATTTGTAGATGAATTTGAGGAGTATTGCCACCTTAACAGTACTAATCTTCTAATCTATGAACGTGGACTATCTTTCCATTTATTTTGGTCTTTATTTTTTTCAGCAGTATTTTATAGTTTTCAGTGTATACGCTTGCACATCTTTTGTTAAACTTATTAATTATTTTATTCATTTGGATGCCATTACAAATGTCATTTTTAGTTTGGGATCATTCGTTGCTAATATGTAGAAAAACAATTGATTTTGTGTATTGATCTTATATCGTATAGCTTTTCTGAACTTGTTAGTTCTAATTGTTTTTAATGGATTCCTTGGGATTTTTTACTTGCAAGATCATGTCACTTGGGAATAGAAATAGTTTTTCTTTTTCTTTTATAATAAGGATGTACTTTATGTCTCTGTCTCGTTGCTCAGTTGCAATTAGAATCTCCTGTATGGTGTTCAGGAGAAGTGGTGAGAAAGGACTTCCTTGTCTTAGGAGAAAAATTTAGTCTTTTACATTAAGTATGATGGGTCATTGCTTTTTCTTCCTTGTTTTTAACTCTCTTTATAAGGCTTTTCAGAGAACAGTTCACATCATGTCAACATAATGCTGATCTGGAATGAAATCTCCATGGTGTGATGACTGTAGATCCGTATTGGGGAGAGGCAACGTGATGAGGTCCAAAGGTTGACAGACAATGGGTCAGAACCCTGAGACAGTAATCATGGTACTTTCTCCGGGTAGCTGAGCCCCTTTCTTGGTCTCTTCTGCCTCAGCTGTCACATGGGGGGATTGTATTACACAGTTCTCAGAGTCTGATTTTTTTTGCTAATGTTGGTGATCAGTTTATCACTTTGGCTATTGGACTTGTCTCCTATTTGTTTTATATTAGTAATTGGATTCTTCTTATTGATTTTCAAGGGGGTAAGTATAAGGGCTGTTATGACCGGTAAAATTTTAAGTAACATTAATGGTGTGCTCAGTATGTACAAGGCTGTACAGGTATTGTTTTATTTAAGTCTCAAAATCATTATGCTCTTCAAATCACAGATGAGAAGACTGAGGCTTAGAGAGAAGTAACTTGCTTAATCCTAGTCCACGGCACAGCCAGAGTATGAAGCCAGGTGGTCTCATTTAAAATCTATGCTTTTAACTTCTCACTCCTGTGTGTCTTCAAAAGGTCCTCAAACACTCCTAAAAAGTCATGTTTGTTCTCCTTTCCTAAACTACAGGCAAGAAGGACTGTGGTATTCATTGGAAAGATTGGTAAGCAACAAACTTGCTCCCCTATTTCAGTGGTTTTGTGTAAATTTTGGTGGGTGATGTTCCATTTTCGCTGAGGACAACATTAGCTCAGTTTACAGCAAGAGGTTCAACAGACAGAAGAGAGCATTTGGGAATATAAACACAAACATATATTGTGTTTCCAAGGAAGAATATGGAGTCTGGAACTTTTAATAAAGGAATAGACTGGATTTTTATTTTTTTCCTCCTGAATCCTTTTGGGAATAGTATGTCTTGGACAGAACTGGAGACTAGAGGATTTCGTAAGTTTTCCTCCAGGGCAAGATTTTTTGTTTGTTGTTTTTTGTTGTTTCTGTAGTTTGATAAAGCTCTCAGTTGAGTACAGATGGCACAGAGCTAGAGATGATGGATGGAGGGCTGGTGTTTGCCTTTCATCCCTTCATCCTGTTTGCCCTCAGCCCCTTCTACTTCCCTCTCACGCCTCCTTTGCTTTCAGTAAACTTCATATTAGAGTGTAGTCAGAAAACAGAGCTCACGCTATGTAGCTCAGTAGTGGGGAAATAATGTAAGCAGCTAATTACAAAGGTGTCAGAAGAAGGGGTGTCTAGGCAAACAGGACAGGGAGGCAGTGACACATTAGCACAGCAAGAAATGGGTGCCTCTCTTGGGACTAAGAGGACAGGAGGGGAGGGGCAGTCTTTCCAGGTTCCAGAAGCCAGGGTCACCCAGCAGGAGCTGGAACCCTGCAGGAGGAGTGGCCACTTCCAGAAATGCCATTTGAAGCGGACAGAAAGAGTACGGGGAGAAGTACCCTGAGTCTCTTCCTCCGGCTTGCAGGCTCCCACTGATACCTCTTGTTGGCCGATTCAGACCAAAAGTCTGCTGGAGAGTTGGGAAATGGAGTTCCCAGGGCTCAGTACCCTGAAACAGAGAGCAGAAGAAAGGAATAGTGAGAGTCAACCTGAGTCAGTAAGTTAGTAACTTCAGAACCTACTAGCCATAGACCACTTGCAAGCTGGGTCCCCTTGGTTTGGAGAGTTGAGAGGCTAGTGGAGGAGAATCAATGTTAAAATCTGGCAAATAGCACAAGAATGCTCCCCACCATTCATAATGAATGAATATATGAATGGTCAGTTGTTTAAAACACTTCTGAACTATTGGGAGTATGTGAGTGAGAGGGTACGTGAGAGAGTGTGTTCAGAGAGAGAGCGAGCACATGTGATGGTGTCGGTGGAGTGACGCAGGTGAGATCAGATAAAGGAAGGCTTCAAAGAGGAGGGAAAACATAATTTTGTGTTAAGATACAAGGAGCATGAGGCAAATAGGGTGGGAGGGTGATGACAAAAGTGGTTCTTAAAGGAGTCCTGTCTTGTAAAACATCTTACTAAAAGGACTTTGAAACAAAATCCTATTTCACAGTCCCGGGAGTTTCCTCGTGGAGCTTGTTGTCACCCACAGAATGATTTGGGCCCAGTGCGTGTGCCCTCCTGTGCTGCCCACAGGGCTGGCTTTAATGAATGTTTTATGGGGAGCACCAAAGGGAGAAGGGAGCACGAGGCTGGGGAGGTGGTAGATGGAGGGGTGTTAATTCACTGTTCAGTGCACCACCCTGGGGACAATTATTTCAAAAGAAAACTCATCTAAAGTTAAAGCACTGAAACATTTACGACAGATGCCTCTGGCAGGCGCAACAAACAAACATGTGGAATAAATTATGCATAATTGGACTGCAAAGACACCACCGAAGGGAGGCAGGGGGATTGTCTGAGCTGAGCTCAGGGAGAAGGGAGGCCCAGGAGGCAGGGGACGGAGGAGCCCATCCCACCCTGGGCTGAGGTGGACATGGTCCAGGCTCCACACACAGGCCTTGGGTGGGTGGTTTATCAGAGTCAAGTTCCCATGGACCCTCTTCCGGAGGCACTAAATGACTCAATTAACTATTTGAGGGTCAAAAATATAAAGAGCCTAAGTCCTCCTCCCAGACTCTTATAGATTAAGGACATTTTTTGTTGGCAAAGGGAGACATAGGAGGCACAGGAAAGGATTCCATTTGCCAAAGATTCTCATTGTAAATGAGAAGCTGAGGTGAGACCTGTGCCTGGTTCTGTTTCTGCGCTGGTGCCTCAGGGCTCTCATCATCCTTATTATCTGTCAAGGCTCAGTTCTGAATTGTTGGGGACACTCTGGACCTTGATTCCCTCTACACGGGAGGGAACTGAGTAAAACCTGGCAAGAAAAGGGCCTGGGGCACTCGGGAAGAAGTCAGGCCCTGGGTTTGAGGACCATCAGACCGAGGGTTGGTTCAGCTCTGAAACCCTGTGGTCCCGAGACATTTGTACCTGCTCTCCTGAATTATCCTGTTTATTAATAAGGACAATGAAACAGGTGACTGCATTTCAAGAGAAAGGTAGCTTCCTGGCTGAAACCTGTCTTACAAAGTGGAATTGTTACTGAAGGTTGTCCCTGACAATTATATGTTGTGTTCTTGTTTAATTTTTTTATTTTACTTTAATTTTGTATTCACTGTTCCCAGCTCTGGCTCCTCTCTTTCTCACTCTCTTTCTGTCATCTCTCATGGAGGGTGGCTTCCATTTCCCACCTCTTGGTCCTACGCCCTCCCACACATCCCCCTCCCCACCCCGAGACTCCAGACAGAGAAATGGAGGTCGGAGGGGAATTTGGGGGTGGGAGCACAGCAGCCAGTTCAGTTTGACTGTAGAGTGTGAATGTCTGCTCAGGAGGAGTTAAAAGACTTACATTTAAAACTGGCTTCTGCCTCCCCTTCCCTCCTTAGTTGGACCTAGCCACAAGGCTCCACATAGGTAAAAGGAAGCCTGGGGATACCATCTTGCCTGACAGCCTTGCTCTAAACTACCAAGGGGACAGCCTGCCGTCTCTGCTACAGTGACAGATAATGCTGTGTGCAGGATGGGAGCAGCTCGATTCTGGGAAGGTGGTAGAGGGGTTTAGTTTACAGGTGATTGGACTGACTACCATCTCCTAAGAATTGCTATTGTAGGAAAGAAGAAAGGAAGGTTCTTGAAAACAAACATCAACAAAAGGAATTTCAGTAAGTGAGAAGCACTTACCCATCATGTCCCCACAGCGTCCCAGCTGGCTATTTCTCTAAACAAGACCCTTTCTTAGAGTTTGGGACTGACCCTTTCTGAACAGAAGTTAGGGCTCTTTTATATGGCAAGATTTTTGCTTGTGGGTGCATTCAGAGTTTTGTTTGTTTATAATTACATAAATTACACATGAAAACACTCTCCTGCAGAACAATTCTGACAATTGAGATGAAGTAAAAGCTAGCTCTCATCTACTCTCAGAGTTATTTGTCTCCTTAGACATGGCCACTTTGGTTTATATCCTTGCAGACCTCGTTTCTTAGGGAAGTCCAGTGATACCTGCCATCAGCCAGAGACTGCCCGATATCACCTCAGCAGTGCTGCCTAATTTTCAGTGTCATCCTATCTTAGCAAAGCCGAGTTTCCAGTGATTTCAGCAGAAAGAGCTGCGTGAAATCACTGTGAAACCAGAAGCACGAGTGGGATGTGCAACCTGGTGCCAAGCTTAGAGAACTGGGCCAGGGTGGAGTGTCCAATGGGAGCGCACATCCTATCTGTAATGAGGGTTAAGCATGGAATAAGTTATTGGTTATCTCACCATATGTGTATTTTCCCCTAATGGATATTAATTTGGTTGGGAAGAAGGACTTACTATTTAGACTGTTAACACTTACTAAGGTGTTTCTTTTTCTGTTACATGTTCCTTCTAGCCCAGGAATGCTACAAAAAAACCGCCAAGACATTAAGGGTACTGTGAACCAACAGAGCTTGAGAACAGTTATGTAAAGAGCTTCCTATGTTCTATGGAGATTTAAGAGTAAAACAGGCAGCCAAGAGCAGAAAGCTGAAAAAGATAGTGAGTTTCAAAGTTTAAGGGATTGACTTGTGGCTGACTGTGGACTAAGAAAGCGCAGGTGGGCTGTGAGGGCTCCTTCCACACTTGCTCTTTGGGCCTCCCACTGACTTCTCTCTTGGGCCTTAGAGTTCATCTGCCCTGGTATAAATTGAGATGTATTCTCTCTCTCTTCTCCCCAACTCTCCCTCTCTCTGAAAGGTATAAGTGGCAACACTCAGAGATGAGAATGGAGTGGAGATGTTCAGGCCAGGTTTATTGAAAGGTGACCTACCTGGATAGTGCAAAAGTAGCATCTGTGCTTAGGGACAATTAGAGACCTCTCTCATATGGGGCCATAGGGTGTGGGCAAATTCCACAGCTTGCCTGGAAGGCTTTGGTGAGTTAGGGTCCTTTGGTACAAACTTTGAGGGTAGGGCTAATTAGGTCCTTAGTCTCCTTTGTTTTAGGAAGCGAGGGAGGGTTCATGTAGGGCTGTTAGGCCCCCCAGCTCTCTCTCATTGCCGTCTCTCTGCATGTGTGTGCATAGTGTGTGTGAGTGAGAGACATCCCTTTAAATCTTTGGGATTTCAAAGTAAACTCTACCACTCCTAATCCAGAGGACATTGCTTTACTTAGAATCTCCAGGGTGGTTTGGACTCCGTGGAAAAGCGTGCCAGACAAGCATAGAATGTGTCCATAAACATGTTCCTGCATGGAGCGTATGAATTATTCACCCAAGAACAGACTCCTCGGGTGGCCCAGGCCGTCAGACGCCGGACTCTGGCCCTCTTCAACTGACAGCCTATTCTCAGCATCAGGACTTCTGGCTAAAATAAGACCTTCTCCTCTGCACACTGTATACATTTCTACTGCCCTGGGGCTAAATTAAGAAGTTACAAATAAGGAGAACCCGGAGGCCTGGGTTATGGAAGCAGAGCTAGCGAGAAGGGAAGCCTGTGAAATGAGAACACAGCAGGGGAGGAGCAGCAGCAGACCCAGCCTCGGTGTAGAGGCTGGGCAATTTCAGGATGGTGTTTCAGACCAGACCCTCATGGCTTCTTGGAGAGCACAAGGCCCAAATATGTGCAATGATTGGGAATGCTGGGACAGCACAGTTGCTAGGGGCCAGCGCATACCACTGGGGTGTGTGATGTTAGCCACTATTGACTTGCAGTTTGGACTTTTCTTTTTTAGGTTTAAATGATTTTTCCATATATGGTCAGAAGCATGTAAATTAAATTTGTCTTTTGAGGTTTGGGCCAAGGTCGTTATTTCCCTTCTCTAGAATTCACTGGAAGCACATACATGCCCTTCAGGTTCCCTTGATCTTTCTTCCTTAACGTGCCAGAAACCCAAAAGTGCTGGCTTAAAAAAAATTCCTCTGAGGTCAAAAGGTGCTTGGGCTCTCTTCTTCTTTTGACACAAAGGTCAAAAGAAGCTTTCAAGGAAAACTGATGGGGTTGCCCTTTTGTGGGTAGGGCCTCAAGACCAGGCCCTTCTGAAAATCACTGCCCAAGCGGGAGGCTGCACAAACCTCCCTTGCTTGTCCACCACTGCGTCCTGCTCAGCCACGTGCTAGCTGGCCAGAAGGGGCTTACTGCCCAAAGGAACTGTAGTCATCTACTGAGGGGACCCTGGATTCTTTCCAAGCAGTCAATTAACTTTGATAAAGAACTAGCAAGAAGAGAAAAGGGGTCCTTACATGAGTTTAGATTCTCCCAGATGCAGATCCTGAGCCACTGATTCTAGCAGAGAAGTTTTGGGGGAGGTGGAAACCCCAGCAGTGGAGTAAGGTAGTGAGAGAGAGAGAAGGGAAGGCAGCCCACAAAGGGTGGCTTGGCAGTGTGGTTGCTACCGGCGACAACCGGTGCTTAGTTCTGCTGCGAAATTCTGGGAGCTGATATAGAACATACATGTTAGAGTTTTATTGCCTCAGGGGTGTGTGTTTTCATCTGTTTCTGCTGTAAAACAAAATACCTCAGACTGGGTGTTTTCTGAACAACAGAGAAATCTATTTCTCACAGTTTTGGAGGCCAGGAAGTCTGACAGCAAGGCATCAACAGATTCGGCAAAGCCTCCCTTCTGCTTCCTGATGACACCTGTGGCCGCAGCCTCACACAGTGGAGGGCAGAGGGGCAAGGGGCACTAGAGTGCCCCCTTCGATCTCTTGGATCTGAGCACTGATGTGCTAATGAGGACTCAAAAGGCTTTGTCTCTTAATATCACCATCTTGGGGTTTCAGCTCCAACACATGGATTTTGGAGGGACACATGCATTCGCAGAATACAGTGAGTGGGCTGGTACATGAGTCACTGTTGAGGGCAACTCCCTGTGTGTGTGTGGATTCTCTTGCACTTGAGCAGGCACACAGACAGAGAAGGCTCAGGACACCAATAAAAGCTTTCAGGCAAAGAAGTGAAGATGCTGAAAGATCTTTAGACACTCTAAATTATAATGGTGAGGCTTGAGAGGATCTGGGGCAGACGCTGATGCTATCAGGTTCTCCTAAGTCCTAACGTGCATGAGTCAAGGTCTAGTCAGAAAACCAAAAATACCAGAGGTCGGTAGAGGGAGTTTAATACAGGGAGCTAGCTAGGTAAGTGTCAAGCTAAACAAGGACGGTAACCACTCAGAGACAGCATCAGCAGGAAGTGGGGAGGCAAAGTAGGAGGCAGCCGCAGTGGGGAATGGAACCAGGCCAGGAATTGCATGGTGGCAGTGGGGACCATCAAGGGAAGGGGGGACCATCAGGGAAAGGACAGTCCAGCAGGTAACGTGGCTCTGGAGGACTGGCCATCACTGCATTAAGCAGAGGGAGATACTCTGGATTCTCCTTTGCGTCTACCCCCCCTTGCACCAGCACCTCCCATTGGCTGAATCAAGCCAGAAGCCGGAAAGCCAGGCTGTCCTGGAAACAAGTCGTCAGAGATCACTCCCCCTATGTTATGCATTAGAACAAGAAATAACAGTTTCCAGAGCAAACAGGAGAGGTGACTGGCACTTGTCGTAATCCTTTCCCTGCTGTGAATGTGTGCTTTCCACCTCCAGCTCCCTTGTTCTTTCTGCTATGTGACTGTATTGGCTTTGTTGTCTACATCAGAGACTTCTGGAATTTCCATACACTTTAGGTGGGCTACACTGAGGGAGGGGATGGATGATGGATGGGGGGACATACTCTGCCCCTCGTTCATCCTTGTTCTGAAGTATCCGAGGGAAAGTGCCTGTGCCTTGCATCCTTCTGTTCAACAGCTCGCCCTGACTGTGCCGGGCCTTAGAGGAAGCACCACATCTTAAATACGCCTATTTCCCCCAGTTTAGCCTTGCCAGAATCTGATGTTTCTGCTCTGTTTCAGTGAGGTACATGTCTTTAAATTTTAAAAACATGTTTCAGAACCTGGAGCGTGTTTGTGTTATCTCACTCTCTGTCTCTCAAGTAAATGCCATTTAGACATGTTGACATTTTATTTATTCCATAAACCCACCTGCCCGCATGACAAGAAATAGCGATCTGAATCTATGCCAGCCTCCGCCCTCCACCCTGGACTTTCCATGCGTTCAGTGTTTTCCTCATTTATTCTTCCGGCCTTTGGGAAGCAGTAGGAGATCCGTGAGATCATCATGACGAATTGTGTACAAAATCTAGAGGAAAGCTGATGCTACTCAACAGTTCCCTGAGTTACTTCTTTAAAGTGGGGTCCATTTAGTATGTGACTTAATCTACAACATTCCCAAGAAGACATGATCCTTATTTTCATTTTTTTTTAACACCCAAGGTCAGATCAATGGACTTACTTAATATGCCAAGGCTACTGCTTGCCATAAGAATAATGTACCACTGCTCTAATCAGGACAGATCTGGAGTTCAGGGTGAAATGTATGCTGAAAGTGGGGGTCAGTGGCAGTGCTCACTCTAGAGACAAGAGGAAGTAGATCCCTTCATGGGAGAGATAAGCAGAGGATGGCAAGTTACTTACATGTCTTATATAGTCTTCCAAGTTTGGGGGACTGGGGCAGGCGGACTGGGTGATGCAGGGAGGGAGGCTGTCTGTGATTTAGCTATGCGTTTGCATCTATAATCTCTAAATCAAACCTCTTTGAAAGCAGATAACCAAAACCAGCTCCTTTGGGGCTTCCTTATTGCTGTCACTTTGGCTTTTAGCTAAATGGTTAGAAGGGAGCCTCTCAAAGGCAATTCCATGTCCTCTGGGTGAATTTGGGCATTCCATTTCCCCTGACAAATGGGCACTGGCTTGTCCTCCAGCTAGTAGGAGATAGGGGAAGGAAAACCAGTATCTGAGGCCTCCATCCATGCCCATGGCGTCTGCACGATTCCCACATGTTCCTCATGCCCGCTGTTTCCCGCTGTCGGAAACTGGCCACGGCACAGCCTGAGCCGAGTCTTGGCCTTTGCGAAGGGGCAGTGTGACTCACCAGTCGTTTTTCATCGACCTGTTGTCCAAAGTTAATTCCTCATCTGGGGAGCTGGTACTGCTACTTTTCTTAAAAAAATACTTCTCATGCTTTCCTGGCATTCTGATGCCACATCCACAGTTTTCTGTATCATGATTTCATTTATGCCTGGTCTGAGGCTGGTGGGTCTGTATTTATTTCCCTGGCACCTTTGGTCCATTTATGTGACTATGGAGGGAGATAAACATAGGTTGAGATGAGTTACTACCCACAGGCCAGGTGATTCTGCCCTGCAGTGGCCGGCATTTGTCCACCTCTGGGCCTGCTGGACCCAGCCTCTTAATTCCCTAGCAAGGCCAGATGCGGTAGTGTTCAGTTGCCTGTAGACATTTGACATCCAATTCATTTTTATTATAATGGTGCTTGGTCTACCAGCCAACTTACATAAATTTTATCCCAAATTTGGGCATCTGTATTGAGTTTAGAGAATTTGTGGCAGGAAATTTGCCCTGGAAATGTACTCAGCTGAATATTTGCACTCCTTAGCATGGAACGATTCCCATCCAAGAATCTCAGCGAGCTTGTCTATAAACATGAATGAATTAAGCCTCCCAACAGCACTGTGTGCTCTTTGCCAGCTGGATTATTTTAAGGGAAGTGACCAGCCCAGAGGCCTGTAGTGAGTCATGAAAGAGCGTGCTCACAACCAGATTGTTTGGGCTGCAGGATGGATGGAGCCAGGGGCCACTCCAGCTCTTTCCACCTCCAGTGCTTGGGTATTAGGGTGAAGGTCAACGATTAGCACAAAACTCTGGGAATCTGGCCACCTTCTGGCTCAGCACAGCTTCCTTTACTATGTCCATCACCAGCCCCCTAAATCCATGGCTTAGTCAAACTAGATAACTTTTACTTCTTTAGAGTATAAAAGCAATTATGTTTTAAGTGTAGAAAACCTAAAAAGGGAAGTATAGAGAAGAAAAATACATTATACCTATTTCATTACCTAGAAAAGCCATTGTAAGCCCCCTTTTAATGTACATTGTTACATTGTTGAAAAAATCATATCATATACTTAATTTCACATTTTGATTTTTTTTCCTCTGGGTCTTGAAGTTCACAGTCTTCTTAAATACCGTTTATGAACATTATTTCAATAATTGCTTAATATTTTATTATATGGATATATTATGATTTTCTTAATCCTTGCTCTATAGTTTGAATATGTGATGAACACCCTTGGTTTATAATTTTTTCCTAAATTTTTAGCTGTTTTAGGAGGGTTATATCAGGATAGATTACTGAAAGCTCAAGATCTTTATTCAGTTACTGGGTTCCCCATTGCATATGCTCTTGTGCCCAGTGAAGGAACTACATAGGTATGATCCTTGACACTGAACGAGTATGCAGAGACAACTTACATGTAATTGTCTCTCTGCCACTGCTCACCCATTCACTGTGAGTGAGAATGGGTCAGGTCACATTCGTATCTTGGAGCTCTCCCAATGATGGGTGCCCTGCCTAGAGGGCAGGAGGCTTTTGCTCTTCTTACATGTTTCATGGGTCATTGTCTTAGGTGTTGCAGCCCAGTTCTGGCCAAGGAGCCATTTATCTCATCCTGGGAATGGTTGGGTCACTTATATCAAATCCTGGAATTGCTCACATCTTCTGACCCCATCACTAATGTGGAAATATAATTGTGGGGCAATGGATAGATCATGAGTTCTTCTCCAGTGAAGGCATGTTATCAGTTGAACTAAGGCCAGGTTTTGGCAGGGGAATCAATGGGACATATCATGAGCTATAGTTTTAGCTCCAAGAGGAAATGTGTCTTGCTTAGTAAATGCTCAATCAAAAAAGTATGTAGCTCCCTTTGATAACTTCTGGAAATAATTTAGAGGGCAAGTAGGGTCAGTCCGACTTCTGAGAAAGGAAAGTTTTTCTTGTTGTTCAGATGCCTATTTTTTTTCAGCTTCACAACACGTACACACAAATGGTGTTGACCTATGGAAAATATTATTAATCCAAGAAGAGCACTTGATAAATACTTTCATATGATGTTCTTTAGTACCATTTTTTATTTGATGGTGAACTTGCCATGGATAGTCACACCCTTTATGGAACGAAGTAAGGGGAATCCTCAAAGAACTAAAAGTAGGTATGCCTTTTGATCCTGTAATCCCATTACTAGGTATTTACCCAATAGAAAAAACATTTTACTGTAAGGACATACACACTTGAGTGTTTATAGCAGCCCAACTTATAATTGCAGAGATGTGGAAATAACCCATGTGCCCTTTGACACATGAATGGATTCATAAACGGTGGTATATGTATACCATGGAATACTACTCAGCCATAAAGAAACATGGAGATTTTGTATCTTTTGTTATAGCTTGAATAGATTTGGAGAACACTCTCCTGAGTAAAATATCATAAGCATGGAAAGACAGGCCTAACATGTACTCCATATTAATTTGAAACTTGTACATTAACAACAATGTGCTCACATGAGAGAAAACTCAGTTCAATCCAAGAGGGAGCAGGGAGGGGTGTCTGCAGGTTCCTTCCCAGAGAAACAATGTGTGGGTATATGGCACACTTCTTGTGTGAGGGACATAGCTACAATTTAGACTTTGCCTTACAAATACAAGCAATGTGGCCTAATTGTATGTACCTTTACATTAATCAGGAAAAAAGAGACCAATTCTTGATACTTTTCAGCCTTTATTCTGTAAATAGAGTGTTCCAGGCTATTTCTAGCATTCCAAAAGCCAAAGGTGACAGTGGCTTCAAGCCTGTCACTTCTGAAGCTTGGCTGGTGTTCGTTGGGGTTGGTGTATGTCTGCCATGATCTTAGCTCTAGCCAGAGGCTCTGGAACTGGCTTCCCTGACTTATCTCTCCTGGCTTAATCCACATAGGACGATAGGAAGGGGAGTGAGGGTTTATCTGAGGTTCCTTTTGACCTTCCTTTTGACTCAGAGACTTGGACATGTTAAGCAGAGATTGGGGATTTGTGTGAATCTGGCTAAAATGATTGTGTGTCCTTCGGGCCTTTGCCAAGCAAAGGCCAAACAAAAGTCAACTCTGGAGTGATCTGGTGGAATTGCAGATAATCCACTTGTGGGAAAGTAAAATGAATGGGCCAGAACTTTAAATAATTGGCAGCATTAGGAGAATATAGGCAAACCTAAGAGAAGTAGGGAAGTTACTCAGAGTCACAGGCTCCAGGCCAGACCCTGATATTGGATTTTGTTTCTTCCAGTTTTAACATCTCTTTCTGTCTCCTTTGTCTGGCAGGACAAGGGGAGCTGGCAGATAGAGGGAGGGTCTGAGGTGGGTCATCAAGAAAATGAGATTAGTGTCTTTGAGCCAGCGGAGCCTCGAGGGGAAGGGTGGAGGTGGGAAGGGTGGAGTTCCTTCAGACTTTTGGAGGTTATTATCCTGGATGGTGGATGGTGGAAGAAGGATGGAAGATTCAGTCTGAGTTCCCTTGTCTTGGATGGAGCAGAGGAGTTTGGCAACTTGAAATCTGGAAGGTGGTTGGGCTACCATCTGAGTCATGCCATGGGGGACTTGGTAACAACAGTTCCACGAACAAGCCAGGAGAGCTCTGTTCCCTGGAGCCCACCATGTGTCATCTTCCAGCTTTCTTCCAGGGAGGCCCATAAACTCTCCCTCTTCGCACTGACCCCTCTTGGCTATTCAAATCATGTGTTGTCACAATGCTGATAATAATGTTGGCACACAAGGTAGAAGGAATTTAGGGTTCCTCTTAGTGACTCACCAAAGTTTCCCTAAACAGGAACCATCACTTAACCTTCTGCATTCTGGAGGAAAATATGTAAAGTGCTGAGATCAGAGTGACCTTAAAACACTAAAGTTGGCTCGGTGCCTGTGGCTCAATTGGCTAAGGCGCCAGCCACGTACACCTAAGGTGGCGGCTTCGAGTCCCCAGCCCGGGCCCGCCAAACAACAATGATGGCTGCAACCAAAAAATGGCCAGGCGTTGTGGCAGGCGCCTGTGGTCCCAGCTACTTGGGAGGCGGAAGCAGGAGACTGGCTTGAGCCCAGGAGTTGGAGGTTGCTATGAGCTGTGATGCCATGGCACTCTACCCAGGGAGATAGCTTGAGGCTCCGTCTCAAAAAAAAAAAAAAAAAAAAAAAAGATTCCCGGTTTTTGTTTTTTATTGGGGAATGTGTCACGACAATGACTGAGCCATGAAGGGAGACATTAACTAATACACAATTGCAAATAGGGGTACAGAACAAAGAAATAGAACACAACTACTACAAATGTCACAACGTGATTATTTCAATAGACCAGTATGGGCCAAAATTCTGATAACTTCAAAATTTCAATGTCCAGGGTTTTCATCTCCAGCCCATGAACTTTTTAGCCCCCAGCAAATTCTACTCATACTTTGGTCCAGCTTAAATATCCATGAAACCATCTCCTTTTTTTTTTTGAGACAGAGCCTCAAGCTGTTGCCCTGGGTAGAGTGCTATAGCATTACAGCTCACAGCAACCTCTAACTCCTGGGCTCAAGAGATTCTCCTGCCTCCGCCTCCCAAGTAACTGGGACTACAGGTACCCGCCACAACACCCAGCTATTTTTTGGTTCCAGCCACCGTTGTTTGGTGGGACCGGGCTGGATTCAAACCCACCAGCTCAGGTGTATGTGGCTGGTGCCTTAGCCATTTGAGCCACAGGCGCCAAGCCATGAAACCATCTCTTAACACTTGCTTAGTAGAAATTATCTCTCCTCTGTGTTCACTTCACACAACACTTTGTAGACAACTATTACAATTCTTAACCACACTATAGTACAATTGCCTATAAGTTTTACAACATTAGACTGTTTTTCAAATGTACAAACTACTTTCTTCTTTGCATTCTCAATGCCCATGAAGATGCACAGGCCACATAACAGGTTACTTAAATGTAAACAAATCAATGATTAGTAAGCATTTTCTTACTTAGAACTTAATTAAGAATTTTTCAGGAATAAAAATTAGTAAGCTAATATCTAAAATGAGAATATTTTCAGGCCAGGCAAGGTAGCTCATGTCTATAAGCTCAGCACTTGGGAGGCTGAGGCGGATAGACTGCCTGAGCTCACAAGTTCAAGACCACCCTAAGCCAGAATGAGACTTGTCTCTAACAGCTGGGTGTTGTGGTAGGTGGGTCCCAGCTACTTGGGAGACTGAGGCAAGAGGATCACTTGAATCCAAGAGTATGAGGTTGCTGTGAGCTATGATGGCCATAGTACTTTACCAAGGGTGACAAAATGAGACTGTCTCAATAGTAACAACAACAACAAAAAGAACAGCACTCTGGGAGGCTGAGGCGGGTGGACTGCCCTGAGCTCAGAGGTTCAAGACCAGTCTGAGCCAGAGTGAGACCTCGTTTCTACAAATAATAGCCAGGCGTTGTGGTGGGCGCCTGTAGTACTAGGTACTTGGGAGGCTGAGGCAAGAGAATCACTTAAGCCCAAGAGTTGCAAGTTACTGTGACCCATGATGCTACAGCACATACTGAGGGCCACTAAGTGAAACTCTGTCTCAATAAAAATAAATAAATAAAATAAAAATGAAAAAAAGAACAACTTTTGACATTAGCAAACGTTTTGAACAAAGAAGGAAAAGTTTTCAATGAAAAGGTTTGCTACACTGCAGGCTACAACAGACCTTTCAAATTGATTAATAGAAATAATGAAGTGTGGTTGATTCAGAAAAATGAACTCTCCAAAGAGAATGAATGAGAAAATGAAAAAAGTTCCACTGCTGGAGAAGAACTTCTTTTTTTTTTTTTTGAGACGGAGCCTCAAGCTATCCCCCTGGGTAGAGTGCCATGGCATCACAGCTCATAGCAACCTCCAACTCCTGGGCTCAAGCCAGTCTCCTGCCTCCGCCTCCCAAGTAGCTGGGACCACAGGC